>JAPMOR010038835.1:1470167-1517837 GCA_026543865.1 Argiope aurantia | reverse complement strand
CTGAACTTCTCTGAATCGGCAGATTTCTTTTATCTTGTTGAAGAAACACCCAAATTTGCACATTTCTTTTGATCAGATCGATGCACATTGCTCTGTTCGAGAAAATTAGATTAATAAATCTTGTTAGTTTCTATATCATTTACCTATTCTAATTAAAATATTTGTTATTCAAACATGAGGAGAAAGATGACCAGAAGCGTAAAACAAGCCTTTGGTCTGACTACAAATATTCATTAAAAATAAAAACTAATAATAAGTTTCACTATATATTGTTTAATAGTTACATCTACTTCTTTAGTTAAAAGTCAATACTGTTAATTATTTTCATTACATGATTTTGATCACTTGCAAAAAAAAAAAAAACCAGGAGTAAATGATTTTAGGTCTTTGGGAATTCATAATAAAATATTTAAGTGGTATTCAGCGTTCTTTATTCTGAGCTCACATATGTGATATTTAGTAATAACGGATCTTAATGCATTTGTGCAATATTTCTTTTATACATCGCGTTGAAGACATTAGGAGTATTATAATGTTGAAATTAATTTTAAATGAATCAGTAAATCATTCAGTAATAACAGTTTTTAAAACACAATTTTATTAATGCTTTAAAATTTTGTATTGTAATTATTTTCTGTTATTTAATCTTTCAATATTTTCTCGATTAGATTTTTTTTCTCAACCTCACAACCAGCGGGAGCTGCTGGTATGGATCAAAGTTTAATGAAATTAATGATTTACTGATAACAAAGTTCTGAAAATAAAAAGAATATATTGAGGGTGAGAATACATAATTATATAAAATTTCATATCTAGAGTCACATAAAGAAGTAAGTGAAAAATGGATTACAGAATTACATCTTTACAAACATGAAACAAGTCTAGTTAATTAAAATTGTTTTAAAATAAGATTTCAAGTCAGATTCCAGAAGCTAGAGAGATTTTTACCATCCCCTTGACTTTCACTTCATGCCCTTGAGCGGAGATGCAGCTAGCATAAAATAGTTAATTAATCTTTACATAAACAAATAGTACATAAACAAATAGTAAATAGCAGTTAATAAATAAATTGATAATTATTTTACGCCAAAGTAAATTTATTAAAAATAAAAAGGTTTTTTAAAGAATATGTTTAAGTAAAGGATTTACCAATCTTTTAAAGAAGAGGATTTACCAAATCGGCCTACAGAATAGATGACCAACTCTTTTCAAAACGTAACATTCCATACATCTCTCCAATTTTTTTTAATAGTGACATAAAATAATAAAAAAAAATCATTAAAATTAAAAGATTTTTCTTAAAAACGAATTTACTGTCCTATTGTAGATACTTAAAAGTTTGGAATAATAAATGATAAACACATATAGATATTCATAATTTAATCCTTATTGTGATTAGTAACACCTGACCCTGCTTCGATTATTTAACTCTATAAAATCTGATAATGTGAGAATTCTGGTGCTTCAAAACCCGAGGCAATATTTCGTGCTCCAAAACAGAATAGAATGCTCCCTTCCATAACAATTTGTCGTGAATTATCGTTACCTCCCCAGATTGCAGCCTATAAGTCCGAAAACACTTGAGTCAGACCTTTGCTGAACAGGAGTTTGGGGCGAGCCAGGTCTCATAGGGCTAACTATTCTAAAGGACCATCATTCCTGAATAGTTTGAAAGTTATTTTGTGTAATGTAGATTATTTAGCCAATATGTGCATTCGTAAATGGAAAAATAAACAAATTTAGTCATTTTATTGCATATTTTCCATTTATACTAACGAAATATATAGCTCATGGATAATATTTCGTTTATTCGAGTTCTTTTTAATACTTGATTTTTATGTTCATTATCCCTTTACATCGAAATATACAAGTACTTGTACATATATAATGAATATATATATAATAAATAATGCATATATCATAAGTATAAAATACATATATTATAAAATTATATAAATATTATAGTGACGAATGTACTTAGAAAAACGCTAATAATGAAAAATTCCTGATTTATGTGGAGAAGACAAGAATCATATAAGAAAAATTTAACGCAATTTAGTATTGTGACTTTAATCAGATAATATTAGATCAAAATAATACATAACCAAATCAACTTAATATAGCCGCGATTCGCTCTCTTGGGCGTACTCGTCATTTCAAATATTACATCCACTCAAATGCTCTGCAAACTAAATGCCGATGAAATTTCCGTTCTTTATCGTGCTGTTTTATATACTTTGAAAGAGGTTAAAGAATCAGTAGTCGAAACTCTAATAGAACAAACTGAAATTAGTTGGATTGTATTCGGTAAAATTAAATTCCATTCGATAACTCGAATTACCGAAAAGACAATTTCTAAATTATTTATGATTCCCAGTGAAATTCTTTATAAAAATATTTTAGTGATTTATTTTTAAATTTTTGAAGATGCAAAGGCGATAATTTTTTTTCCTTCATCGGAATCATCAGTGCTAGATACATTTATTTACCAAGTGTAAGATGAATATACTGATCTCCATAAAGTAAGGGATTTTAGTATTTTGCATCAAAAAAATGGAGAGTTCTATGTTATTGAAGGTAAATATTAAAAAATGCAAAATAATAAACCAAAAATATAAAGTGAAAAGGAATACATCTAATGAAATGTACATCAAATACAGAATACAAAACGTAAACATACCAATTTATGGGTTTTAGAGGAATAAGCAAAATGAGCATAAGATTTTGATTACAGTTTCTTCTGTAGGAGCTTAGTAATGTTTGTATATACCTTTCATTATAATGCACATATAGCATTAGTTGCGCAGATTTTTGAATAGGTGATCTTGTAGAATTCGAAATAAATTCTGGCGCTTGTGTTAGACGCCACAAGGCCATTTTTGCTAAGCGTTGATGGATTGCTCTTTCACACTAGTTTCTGAAGTGTATCTCATACATATCCTATCGAATAGAGGTCTGGCAAATCACTTCTATCGATGTTGTCCTTCACTTTCAATAAGTTTGTCAACACATGGCACACTCTCAACACTGGCATTGTGCATTATCATTTATGACGAGAAATTTTTAATAGTACTTCAAAAATTGCTTATATAAGGCAATGCAATATTCTAATAATAAGTTTGTGGGCCATAGTGTCTCTTTAACAGATATGAAGTAATGGCAGTTCAGCATTATACATGATGCCCAAACCATAATACCCTTGTCTGTAATGGTTGACTTCCAGAATAATGGTGGAAGAACAGGCAATTCCAAATGTACTAATGGCGTGAACGATACAATAAACAAAATCTACTTTCATTTGTGTAAAATACATTTCACCGCTGTTGATCAGTAAAGTTGATGTGCTCACGACACTACTTATTTTTATTTTTTATTTTTGGAAATATTCAATGTAACTCATCTAAATGATTTAGAGACCGACAAATTAAAACGGTTTCCTGGCCACCATATTGCTTAATATTCTTTTGCCCATGGATGTCTGAATCTCTTGTGCCAATTTAGCAGAAGTTATCCAACGATTTCATATAGATTTAACCTTTGTCTAATGATTCGATTAACAGAAGTTTTGGCTGGTCTACCAGTACTAAAAACATCTAGTAAATGTTTCAGTTTCATGAAATTTTTTCCACAACCATGTTATAACACTTTTGGCAATTAAAAACTCATAAATATTATCGATAATTGTAGGGGAAATATTTCCATGTATAAAATTGTCTATTCGTGTTCTTTGATTCATATAATTGACTATAAAAACTGGAGAAACACAAATTGTCTCAATAATTATATATATATATATATATATATATATATATATATATATATATTTCGCGGTTAAAAATACGATCATATTTTTTAACTAATCAGTAAAAACTATTTCCAATACTCGATATTTATTTCAGTATCCTTTAAACCTTTAGAATTGTTTTTGTACATAAAAATGACCATTTTATTTTTGACTCTTAATTTATTGTCCTCTAGTTAGTTGCAAATACACGTACCCTTTAGGAATATAACGGATTTTTTAAATGATCAAAATATAATTGATTAATTGGCAATATGCATTTCATTTCTTTCTGAGAAGTATACATCTGGACCAGAATTCATATTTTTATATGTCTACGAAACGAAGAATTGTATGATTATTTTAAGTAAATCTTTTTATTAAAGTTATATAATTTTAATTGTATTAGTTTATTCAAATTTCTCGATTGATTTTCATCCTCTCTATTTTATAGCTAATAAAAAAAGTCTTTCGAAACCAGATCTGACAATTTTCTGTCGCAATTGGTAGATAGAGTTATAGCCGATTTTGAGTTTAACGTTAATCAGAATGAAGGCGCTGTCAACGTTCAGAAAACAGGGAAAAAACCGCAGAATTTTAGTGGCACGTTGTTTCAACATTTCTAATCTCATATTAATTTATAGAGATATTTTAACTTGTTACTTGCGGTGAAATTCGTATGATGAATAATTTTAAAGGATGTTTCCCCATTTTCTCTAATCCAATAAGAAAGCAAGTTAGATGAAAACGTTCTCCAACGAAGGAAAGAGAACGGTCCTTAGAGTTTTTTTTTTAAACGATTTCTTCGCATTCTTTAAGATACGTCATTCCTCTGGTATGTCTTCAGTTAATCATTTGTATCGGTATTTTCTTCTTTTTTTTGCCAAAAAAAATCGATGGTAAACTTTTTTTTCTCATTGAGTTGATAAAAAAATGTAACAATTTACAACTTTTTTTGTCAACTCAAAGAGAAAAAAAAGTTGTAAATTGTTTCCTTACTAACAGTTAAAATCATTCATTCAAGTTTAAAATTCATCAATTAATTCATCAAATTTAAATGTTTTTCGGTATCGATTAAAAAGTCGTTTTTGTTTATATCGAAGTTACAGTGTGGAATAAACGAGGTGAACATTAATCTTGTTTTACCCAGGTTATTCTCAATTTTTCATTTTTCGTTTAGGATTTAAAAAAAAATCTTTTGGTATTATTCTACTTTTTTTATTTTTAAATAAACTGTTCATATAAAATATATAAAATTTTGAATTAGATTTCTTTAAAAAAAAAGACATTTCTTTCTAAAGTATTCTCTTTCTCAACCTCTATTATTTGAATATTACAATTTTGTAATGTGGCAGGGGAACAAAATTCATATGCTTTCCATCTCTGATTATAATTCTTAATTATTTTGATTTTAAAAATTAATTAAATTTAAAAAAATTATATTGGTAAAGATATACAATCATGAATCAAAGTAAATAAATCAGAATAATATAAGAATAAAAAAAAATAATAAATAAAGAAAAGTTCTTAATATCTCGAGTATTTACTATCGCATCTTCACATCTTCTCGATGGAAATGACTCCAAGAGAAGAAGTTTATCTAGGTCGACAAATTAATTATTCGAGTTAATTAACATATTTAATTGCTAATTAACTGCTATCTCGAAAGTTTTCCTTGCGGAATTCGAGATTTTTCGATAATTCGATCTGGCATGCTTATTTCCTGATGAATATCAAAATTTTTGGTGTCTCTCTAAATATATATATATATATATATATATATTATTTCCTGAAACCTTTGCTGGGAATGACTAAGACCTGTATATTAAAAATACCACAGTTTCTAAATAGAAAAAAAAAAAACTTTTTTTTTTTCACTGGCACTTTGGAAGATTTATCAAGCATGATTCAGTTTTCTTTTTAATATGAGCATTCTTATTTACATTAGATATAATTGCTTATTTCCTGATGAATATCAAAATTCGCAGTAGCTCTTAAGATATAATTTTCTTATTTCCTGAAGCTTTTTCTGAGAAGGAGCAGGCCAATAAGACCTGTATATTAAGAATTCCACAATCTCTAAATAAAAAAATTAAAAATCCTTTTTTTTTTACTGGCCTTTTGCTAGCATGTTTTCTTTTCATTGTGGGCATTCTTATTTACTTTCTGAATAATTTATGATTTTTTATTGTAAATTTTTTCATTTCATTATTTTTCAAAATAATTTATAACCTAGCCTCTCCATTTGATCCCATTCTAAAGACATTTTATCAACATTCAGAATTTTTTTTACCGTTTGTAAACGAAATCTTAGCTCAGTAGTAAGAAATGAATTCCCGCAATGGCATTTTAAGTAAATGTATTTATTTATAAGGTTTTATTAAAAGGAGAAGATTACATTTTCCGAATGAAGTTATTGCTAACCGGATAGGAAATTGTTTAAATTGAATACTTTTTTTAACAGTAGAAATGTTATATATTTTATTTTAAATAGAATTCGTCTCTATTTTAAGGAAGCCCACATAATTCATGTAAAATATTAAAAAAACATTTATAGCAATACGATTTAAAATTACTGAAATAAAAATTAACTTGCTGGAAAAAATTAAACTGGCGTTATATAGTTTAAGTAATTGCATGCGGGTGATACTTATAGCTATAAAAAATGTTTGCAATAAACCTTTTTTAATTCTTGGTATATGAAAAATTGAAATAGTAAGAGAGGTGAAATTTGGTAGGTGATTTTGAAACAAAATTACAGATTTGTGTCAAATTTTTAATTCAATCCGTATAAAGGAAGTCAGTTTGTAGTTTACAACTATGATAACGCTTTGACTTAAAATGCTCAATTGAAGAAATTTTGTATATAAGTTTATCACTTAATGTTTAGACATTTAAAAAAATAAGCTATCAAAATAAAGACCAGCTGTTTACTCTCCAGCGTATTCGACCCTTCTATTCGAATTAGAAGCACGGAATTAGCAGCAGCATGTCAAATATATGAACTAAGAATATAACATCTGTTATTTTTAAACAATTGTGCTAAAATTGTAATATTTATTTATTTTAAAAATATTATTTTAATCTGCTTTGTGTGTTAGGTTTATCGATTAGAACGTGACTTATTATCTAATTTGAATAAAAATTTGTAACTTTTTTATAAGACTCCCTGTGTGTTATTTAGAATATTACAGTAAAACATGATAGTTACTTCAATTCATTAATTTGGAAATAAATTTTGCGTACATTAAAAATTGATGCTGTTAAATTTTGAGAAACATAAATAGAAACTGAAAATTGCTATAATAAAATTGCATTTAAAAATCATATTAAAATTAAAGAGTAGCCATTTGTAAAGAATTTTTTTTTGTTACTAATGTAAGACAATGAATTAAACGCATACTAGAAGAACGAAACACATCAAACGTAAAAAAAAAGTTTAAAAACTAAACTTTTCTAAGCTATTTCTAAAAAATCACTTTTCAAAATGCAAAACAAAAATTTGTAAAGTATTATTTTGATTTGCATTTATAAAAAGGGCAGTGTTCAGCAATATTACTTGAACTGTTTAACGAAATCTCAAATATTTAAGCTGCATGATTTATAAAACGTTAATTAAAATTTCAGAAATATGCGCCATTTGTGCATCGAACCAGTCATAATTAAGTTATGACATAAAACAGGAAAATAGATAGATAAAAAAAATGTAAATTATTTTTTTAAGTTGCATTTTAACAATATAAAACATTTTTTTGAATTAGTAATTATGCTTGGTGAAATGTTCCAAATTTTATATTATGTGAATAAAAAAATATTTTGGCGAGAAAGGAAAATTCATTTTATATAAATCGTTTGGTCTGAAAATAAAACCGATTATTATCTAACCGCATTTTAATTATCGATAATTATCTAACCGCATTTTAATTATCGATAATTATCTAACCGCATTAAAATCCATTTGGTCCATAAATTTCAATTGAAGATAATATATTGATCTCAAAAAGTGTGATTTACGGTAGAACTTACTGTGGATAGTTTTTAGTCTTTAGTAAATATTCAAAAGATTATAAAATTTGTACAGTCAATTTTTTTGGGGGGGGGGATTTCAACCTTTTAGCTTCGCTATCATGTATAAATCTTACTTTGTTACAATTGACATTTTTCAATCATGTTTAAAAATTTGTAAGAAATATTACATTTTTTATTTATAGATTTGTTTTATTATTTGTGTAATAACATGTTCTTCTATTGAATATTAAGATATAGTGAAACATATAATAGTTTTTGAAATATCCGAAGCAAAAGATTACAAGAGTCGTCAATATTGGATATACTATTTTTCGAAACCTTACAAATCTTGGAAGTTTTCATTAAAACTGCATAAAGATTTTTTGTGAGTTAATTTTAAGACAAGAAATCAATTCAGTGAAAAAAATTGATACATTTAATGGGAAAATTTGAAGAGAGTAGTTAATTAATACGATTAATCAGTTTGTCAATTTGAATAAACCTACCTTCTTAAATAATTTCCATCAATACCAGTTTTGTGAAGATGCATTGATAAATACTCGAGTTATAGAAGTGTCGCATTTTTTTATATTACCGATTGTATAATTATTAGAGTAGAAAGAAATACAGCTGCCATCCGTTGGATTATCAAAGATTGTTTTCTTTCAGAAATGTTTATTTTTCTAGAATGAGTCATGAAAAGTGATCTAACGTCTCGAATTAGTTAAATCAATTTCAGTTTTAACACGTTGTCTCGGATTTGAATACACTATTCCGTATTATCTCTTATTTTATCTATCAGAAAGTAATTTTCTATTAAAAATTGAAACACACACACACACGCTAGATTTCCTGTTCAACTTCTTTTTTTTTACTCAGAATATGATCGTTTTTATTTTAGTGCATAATGGCAGTAAGATATTATTATTTTGATTATTATTGAAACGCTTTTTGTGTTCTGCAGCACAACAAAGTATTTCATCGAAAGTATATGTTATGCCTTTCTTAAAACATGATTTCAGT
Source organism: Argiope aurantia (assembly GCA_026543865.1). Lineage (NCBI taxonomy): Eukaryota > Metazoa > Arthropoda > Arachnida > Araneae > Araneidae > Argiope > Argiope aurantia. The sequence continues at coordinate 1,509,025 of JAPMOR010038835.1, read as the reverse complement.
GATGTTTTTTAAAATATCATTTTTTGGTATATTTATTCTAGTTTGTACTTTTGTTTACAGATCTTCGATATGAAGTATATGCATTTGGTTCAGGGATATACGCTGCAAAATCTATTATTTCAATGCTAAATTTAAAAGCTGCTATACATTCTTCGTCTTGAGTTTTTTAAAACTTTCAGTACCAATAACAACTAATGATCTCGCTTTCCCAGAAAATGTTGATATTCATATTTGTTTCATTTTTATTTTCTTGGGGGAATTTTTTTCTGAATAACATAGCGTCACTGCTTTAAATGAGGCACTTTTAACTGACACGTTCAGTAAAAGTGACCAGAACTCAGATCAACCAGGTAATTTTCTGTCTCAATTTTTTCCTCAAATGAGTTACCGCTGGTAACTCATTCAATCAAATTAATCTTTTGTTTCGAAAAACCGTCTTTAATTTGAAATCGTTTATTCAAAATCAAGAGAAATTTGATTGAATTTAAAAATTAGCCTTTGAAGAATTTATATTTCCAATTTTTTTAATGAAATGAAGGTCATAAAGGGTAGCCGATGCAATAGAAAAATACTCGACACACCATTTTCCATGTTAAAGTGTCAAATGAACATTGTTTGTAATGTGATGAACGTGAAAAGTGTTTAGTAGTCTCGAGGTAACTCAAATGAGAATTTGAAAAGGAAATTAATATGAACGTCCCTTTTGGTTAATTTAGTAAAAGATGGGAATTGGCAAAAAAGACTAAAATTCAAAAGAATAAGAATTTATTGAGAGAGAGAGAAAGAGAGAGACAGTATTGCGTGATTTAAACGAATCCAGTTTAAAAAATAGATTGGTTTGGTTATATTAACGTCCCGTTTTGAAGCAACACTAGGGCTATTTTGGGACGGACCTCGTAATTTTGAACCACGGTCAGATGACGAGGACGACACCTGAGCTGGCACCCCCCTCTCCACGCCACACCACACCAGCGGGAGGACGTTTGGTCATGACGGATTTAACGTGCAACTGACCCCCTTACACGACGGTTCTTCGGTGGAATCGGGTCACGAACTTGAAATCCTCCGGTTCCGAAGCCGAGACCTTACCACCAGGCCACCGCGGCCCTTAAAAAATAGAAAGGTGCTCCTAAAGAATTCTGATACATTTAATTCTACTCGGTGACAATCGAGCAGAGAGAAATTATTGAAATTATTGATTCCTATGAAACTAAGATTTCCACAATTGTGAATTACACGAATAACAGTATTGTGTTCAGTGAAGGATATACTGTTAACTTTAATTTTATGGGTTTGGCAATAATTGATATTTATCAGGCAAGGATTATTTCAGTTTTTCGTATAAGAAGTATAGAGAAAGTATTGTAATCGTCAAAAAATTGGAATTTGAGATTTTGACGAATCTCTACGTTTTAAACGTTCCTACGTTTTAAACTCTTTTTTGACATTATGTCTCCTTATCTGTCTGTGACAAAGATAACTCAAAAACGCTTTATGACACAGGGATAAAATTTGATATGCGGTTTTTACATGAAATGTGTAGATTTCTCTCAAATTTTGAACAAAATCCATTCAGAGAAAGTCTGTTTATCCGTCTGTTCCAGTATAAATTAGTACGATAATTACAAAACGAAAAGAGCCAGATGGATGAAATTCTGCACAGGAATTTAATATCTCTAGTGATGATACTTACCAAATTTTGAGCCAATTCAACTGGGGTTGATCGTCTATCGATCTGTACTTCCAGAAACATGCAAAAGCAATAACGTAATCACAATAACTTAAATAGATTAAATTCTGAGATGTGATTTTGTGACTATAAGTGTAGTTGTGTCTAATTTTTATTTCAGTAGGTTGGGAAAAGCGCGTTTAAAACACAAATTCCACTTTGAGGTACTATTCATCGCATGCCTGGGATTAATTGCCCCCAAAACTTGAAAAAGGTTCATAAAATAGATTCAGTAAAATTGCTAAATTCACGTCAAAGGTCAATATATCGAAACTTTAGTATGTCAGTGCCATGCAAGGGGTTTATTGGGTAGCACCTTTATTAGAGAAATATGAGAAAGTTTCGGGGAGACTACTACCTTTTTTTTCTCCTGATGAAGAAACAAAGTTATTTGATTTAATTTTTCACATTCCGTGTCCAGAGCAGCTGCTGAAGTAGGCACTCCAACTATCAATCTAAAGTTCGTAGATAATAAATAATGCTCTTACGTTTAGAATGCTTATTTGCTGGTCACTGGGCAAATGCCGTTGATTTAAAAAAAAACACACACACCTTAAACAGGCTTGTTTTTCGTTTCCTAATATTTTTGTGCAATGTCCCAACAAGCTTCTTATTTTTTTTAAGAGAAAGAAACATATTTTACACTTATGTGTTAGAATGATGTTTAAAATTATTAATTTATGAAGATGCGGAAGTGCGGAATTTGAATATTCGCATTTTGCTTTTGCCTAATTGTTGTGCGACATCTCAAAAATTTCACTGTTTCAGATGCGCCAGAACAATCCATTCTAAAAATGCAAAAATATAAGCTTTCGAATTGGAAACAACTCAGAACTAAAATTTGACGCCATTTTTATGACGTGTTGCATATATCCGTGATCGCTAAGGTATTTTGGTCTTAATTCTTTGGTAGAAAGGTGCATGATAAAGTTTTCATATATCATTTGGGATTAAATTGAATTGACTGTACTAAATACTTAAAAGATAATAGGTTACCGCAATAACTGATTTAAAAAGAAAAATTATTTCATTTTCTTCCAAAATCCTTTCGGTTTGTTGTTTACATATGTTTAAGGCAATAAATATGATTAATCATAAAAATATTCAAATAATCTCAATCAGTTCTGATTGAAAAATTTTGATGTCATTATTCATTATCACATTTGTTTTTAAATTTATTAATGTCAGTAATGAATTATTTAGTGGTTTTTAAAGTTTGAGCGCTATACGAATGTTACATTAATATGTGAAACCTCTTTCCTTGAAAGAGATATATAAAAAGTAATTTTTACTTATTAGCTAGTGTAGCTTTTTTTAAATGTATCGCTTAAACATTGTTCAAAGTAAATCGATCGAGGCTATCTTCTACTTTCACATTGTGATATTTGGTGTTTTGTCTACTCTTTGCGCAATAAAAAAAATAAAAGAAAACGAAAATGTTTATAGTTTATAGTTTTTAATAAATATAAGCAAGATTTATCATTTCCTTAACAACAACAACAAGAAACACATTTTTTAAAAATTTTGCTTGTAATAAAAGATTGTTACGTAGTTTACAAGCAAATAATTTTAATTAAAACAATTAATTTAATTTTTAAGTTTAATTAAAGCAAATAATTTTAATTTAATATTTTCTTCATCTTACAAAGTCCACTGAAGCAATTTTTTACGCAAGCAAATAAAATACAAGAATAAAAAAGTACAGGAAATTTGGTGATCCATTGCAAAGCATAAAAAAAGTGCAGCAGATTGTTAAAATTTCATATGTTCATCAAAAGGTTATCATAAATTAAATGAATAAAGTATACATTTTTGATTATTGCAAAGTACAAAGAAAGTGCTGTATACAATTAAAATTTTATATGTTTATCAAAAAATTATCATTAATTAAATGAATAAAGTATAAATTTTTAATTATTGCAAAGTATAAGGAAAGTGCAGCAGGCGATTAAAATTTTATACGTTCATCAAAGAATTATAATTTATAAATGAATAAAGTATAAAGGTTAATTTTATGCGTTAATTTTTTTTCGGAAATCTTTTTTTGAATGTTGAAATACTTCTAACTGATAATGTTTTTATCAATAATATTCCCCTTCTGCAGATAATTTTTGTAAAATAAACAAATGAATACTCATGATGTTTTTGTTTAAAGAATTCGAGGTGAATAGTAATTTTACAATTTTTTTTTATCTGCGTTATTAAATGTTCTGCATTAAGTTGATTACATGCCGGAATTTATGAGGAAGTTTGAACTAGTACATTTCTAAGTGGATGCCAGTAGTGTATATTAATCATATAATGTAATAAACGATGTGCTATCAAACATTTGTTTGACAAAGAGTAAATAGAAGCATATACATAATATTGTAGAAAAAATAAATTTTATTCAGAAGCAAATTATTTCTTCGAACGTATTTCATCGGATGTGATTTAAAATCTTAAATTGTCTCTGATAAAAATTTTATATTATATTATAAGAAGATTTCTCAATTTTGTATTGTTAAATTACATGCTTTATAAATAATTTTGTAGGAAAAAATGAACAGTAATGTTATTCGTGTATTTAGTTTATTTTTGGTATATTTGTAACATGTTTTATTTGGCATTGTATAGTTTAAAAAATTCAGTTATTCAAGTTATTCAGCCGTTTTATTTTAACTTCTAGCTTATAACAGGAAGTTTAACACTGTATTTGTACACTATTAAACATACTCATTACCATTTAAAAGTGTAAATATCGAGTGATTGCACACTTTTAAACATACTCTTTCCTATATAAACCTGTAAATATAGAGTGATGTTACTTGTATAGGTGTTGGTGAGTTAGATTTGAGTTTGGTAAAAATTTATAGACTACTTTTTTCTAATTCTGTAAAATAGGATTTTATAAATCAAACTATTTGTCAAGAATGTTGCATAAATGAAGGAATAATTTATCGCAAAATGCCAAAATTGGTATATATGATTAATAGAGGATGCTTGTATTTGTCAAAAATACTCAAAATAGGGGAATTAATGTGTGTTTCGTTTAATGTACACAAGGCCACAGGATTCTATAGCGTGATATTTGTATTAATATTTAATTCATTTAAATACCAGCCATCACGGACTTTTCATTACAAATAAAATATTTTCGTACAGAAAACTGCATGATCTGCAATTCTATTACAAAATAAGCTAAAAATTGTATCAAATTTCAAAGCCTTTCTTTGAAATATTCTTGTATTTCATTTGTTTTGAAAACAAAATTTTAAATTTTCTTATTTTAATGCTACAGTATTTTATTGTAGCAAGTGTTTTACCCTGAAAATAGCTCCATCAATTATATAATTGTACATAAGAAGTTATAGAAATGTTATGTAACATTTTTAGAGCACATTATTTTGCTTTTGATTTATAAAATATCATCACATTGCTTCTTAAACTGAAGCGGAAATCAGTTCCCTTTTATGATTTAAAAACGCACACTATTTAAGATATTTTTTTTTAAAAAAAATCTTTAAATATATGCTCAAATCATTCATATCCCCCTTTTTAAACCAAAAGAGAATTAACTTCTTAAAACCTATTCGATTCTTGATTTGTTCACAACTTTAACATAAAAACACTTTTTACTCATGTTAATATCTCATGCTTTGCAGACGATTTTACAATCACAAAGCATATTGTATTTCTTTTATTCATTTTATGAATCAATGCATTAATATTGTGCATCTATTGTCAAAATGACAGAATGCAATCTGGAAGTTCAGGTTATGAAAAAGTGAGAAACGACATTTATTATGCGATGTTTTGCATAATAAATTTCTGTCTGTAAAATTCCAATTGAATGACCTTTAAACTAATCAAGTCAGTTAATCTATTGAATTGATTTGTACGATTAACATGATACACTTTTATATTTATAAAACTGAATCTCAAATTCTCTCAATAAAACAGGAAAGCTGCATTGTTTTAACCATAATTCTTCTGCTTTCATATGGCTGATGATCAGTATGAAATTACTGAAATTTTATTTTCAAATTGCATTTTCAGGATATGACGAGTTTTAAAAGGTAATTATCCATAAAAACCAGCGAATTTTGATGGAAATTATCCTTAAAAACCTGCCCTTACAAAATACAATTGCAGTATCCTACATAAGTCAGCTGGTTGTAAGGTATTCGATAAAACATAGTGCACTGTTTAAAAAATAGAGACATTTTTGCTCACAATCGAATACATTTTAAAAAGAAGCTCTGGTATCTAGAAACTATAGTTCATTCATAATGTTATACCTGTCTTTATTTGTTTATTGTAATTTTTGGAACTCTGAATAATAAAAGTTGCTTATTGAAAATCCATTCCATTTTTTTTTATGTCTTAAAGAACTATGAGGTTTATAATTTTGTACGATCTTAGTTTTATATACACGAAGTTTATAATATTAAATGATCTTAGTTTTATGTATACGAGGTTTATAATTTCGAACGATCTTAGTTTTATGTATACGAAGTTTATAATTTTGAACGATCTTAGTTTTATATATGAGGAGTTTATAATATTAAACGATCTTAGTTTTATGTATACAAGGTTTATAATTTCGAACTATCTTAGTTTTATGTATACGAGGTTTATAATTTCGAACGATCTTTGTTTTATGTATACGAGGTTTGTAATTTTGAACGATCTTAGTTTTATGTATCAGTTAGTTGTAATTTAAATAAAAGAGAGGGAAATGGTAGCTTAAGCCAGATATGAGGTGACATTCCAAAATGCAGTCAGAACATGTATGCATATTTCATTATTCTTATTTTATCTCATCAATTATCATTTTCATTTTTTCAGCATTTTCAATGAGTTCATGGCAACAGTGCAATCCATCATGATCTCTGTGCGGAAATGAACTCTATTTGTGAATAAGAAGAATCGAATAGTTACCTAATGTCCCGTGTTAAAAAAAACAACTAAATATTCCTCCACCGGTTAGTTGACGACTGCAAGAGATGATGGTTTCGCAAGCTTGGCTTTCGCGTGACCAAAATCTTACCTAACGATGCGTTGAAAGCGTTCTATTGAAATGATAGTTAAAAAAAAGAACCTGATTACAAATCTTGCGTCCAGATTTATTTATTATTGAAAACGGACTTGTTTTATCACTGTGATCGTTCAACTCACTTCTTCAGTTAATCTTTTCTGAAGATTTTGAAATATTATGCTTGCTGAGAATAATAACAGTTTTGGATAACTATTCCGAATTTTATGAATTCTCCCCTCCCCTGCTCCTAGTTCAAGATTAAAAATACTTTCAATACTATTCAGAGAATTGCAAGTTTTTTTTTTCAAATAAAACATTTTAAATCTATTCGGTATTTTAATCATTGCAATCTATACTTATAAATGATTTTCGTTTCTACATAATAATTTTTGGTTATTAATGGAGTTTATAGAAATTTAATAGAGAAATCAGCGAAATGTTGTTCAGAATTGTAAATGGAAAGATGAAGCTTTTCATGTGTTGGGAAAACTTAGAAGAAATTCTAGAAGTGAATTCTGTGTTATTATATGTGTAAATGGAAATCATAAAAATTGAAGAAAAAATGATAGCTTATAGATAGTATATAAATTAAAAAATTTAAAAGTCGCATATCATCAATCATAATTATAGAAATTCATTGTACGAGATTGTTTGGTCAACATGAATTCAAAGTACTATGTGACTGCAATCAGTTACCAAGATTAATAAAAAAAGAAAGAAAGAACAATTCTAATGTCTAGCATTTTGATGCAGTAATATAATCTGGTTGTATTTCCAAAATATACATTTAAAAATGTTGCATTTTCCGAAAAAAAATCGTAAAAAAAAGTTCTTTTGTGTATTTGAATATATTGTATTTTTTAAGATAAAAATAGTTCCTTTTTGGTACGCGTAAAAAATTTATTATATGGAATGCTGAATATATGGTTGTTGTCTGGGTAAAAGATAAACATATTACCATTACCTTTTAATTCAAATTGATACACTACTTCAAATGATTTGAATTTTTCTTTTCAGGCAAAACCGTTTTCCTGTAAATCGGATTGGCACACAAGTCCGAATCTTATGAATTTTACTTTTCAGACGAATAATTATTTTTCCTTCTTTATGTATTTAAGAGCGAAAAGGTATAGAATTCTGTGTTGTATACTGCTATGTTTTAGTTTACCCAACAAACACTAATGTATATAAAAGAAAAAGAATATATATATATTTTTTTAGTTTCGTAGCCATTTTATTATATAACGATCGAATACAACGGAAAAACTTTGCTTGATATACATTCAACTCAAGCTATAATGTGTCTGATTTTGCTCTTATTTTATTTTGAAAATCTTAAGATTTATAGATAAGAAACATCATTCCAAATTATTCTTATTTAATGACTGTAAACGGGAAAATATTAAAAAAATACTTGTATTTTGGTAGCTTAAATAAGTAGATTTAGACGATTCATCATTTTTTTTCAAAGAAAAAGTTTATATAGCAATAATCTTCAATAAATAAATAAAAATGTGTATAAAAGTATATATGCTACAAAATAGATGATGTTTGAAACTGCTTCTAGATTTATATATTTTACCTTTATATATTATATGCAAAACTTTTATGAAGTTGTAACGTATTTAATTTCATATCGTATATTTAACATATTTAATTGCATGAAATAAGAATAGTTAAATAATAGCAAGAGAAATGATGGAACCAAATTTCATTGTCAATTCAGTAAAGGGGAAAGCTGAATGTACATTTGGAGTTTTTTAAAAAAATGTTTTTACTGCATTTATCGTGGTTTTTTTTTTCTCGCATTGGTTTTGCTTGTATCCGTAGTAAGCAGTTGCATTCTACGTTTTATTTCATTTTTCTCCTATTTTATATCAGTTGTAAAATGTTATAAAATAGCTATTTAAGCTGGTAAAAAGAATTCATACTAAATGAAAAGAATAATACGAGTGTTGCCCTAGATAATATTAATTACAATTTCAACAACTATAAACATTACTGAAAATGTTTAATTTCGTTTATGGATTTACAATTCTATTATTCAACTCGAAGAATTGCACATAGTTTTAAAATAAAGATTGTTATTGCAAGAAGATAAATGGCAAAAAATAATGCATGTTAAAGTAGTTGGTTTTTTCCGATTATACAATAGGATCTACAAAGGAAAAAATATTTTATTAATGGGAATTTATGTCTAATGAAGGATATTGCACACCTGCATGCACAATGTATCAAAAAACAATTTTTATGTAAATATAAAAAACCTTGAACTTGCATCTGCTTTATGACATCTGCTTTAATACAAGATGAATAAGGAATAAAAAATGTTTGACAATACTAACATAAAACTTTTGATGCTGTTTAAAAAGTGCATGTTTCTGTTTTTTCGGCTGTGAAGCGGCGAAGAATTGTTTTTAAGTCAGTTTCAGTTCGAGAAAAAAAATGATAGATAACTGAAATCAAATCCTTGAATTTTAAATATAACATAATTTTCCATGCATCCGTTTGCTTATTAATTGATGTACGAATAAATTGCTGCGAACTTAAAAATAAATACTTTTTGAGCATTATCATAATAGCCGTTATTTTTTGCCAAATATTACTAAAAAGTCACAAAAGCGCCATTTGGTTAAATTCAAATTCATATTTAAATATTCTTGAAAAAAAAGGAAGAAGATATAAAAACTTTAGTTAAGCTATTTAAAAAAGTATTCCCTATGAAATTCTAAAGGAAATGATATTCTTAGATATGGTTCCTTTTTACGCCGCTGACATAACTTCGTGAATTGTTGGCAATGAAGAAACGAAAAGGATATTCGTAGTTTATGAGTATAATTAGTTGTTTTTTATATATATGAAACAAAGGCCTTCTAAACAGTTTGCAAAATTCTACTGTTAAATTTTAGCAGATAATATATTGAAAGCGGCGCTTTCTTATTTTAGCAAAAAATCAGCATTGAAAAACAATCTTCGTTTATCCGTATTACCGTAGTATTTGACAGTTTATTTATAGCAAATGATTTTTTTCATAATTAAATATAGTTAAATCCTTACATTCGTTCATTAAATTCGTAATTTGTACATCCGTAGACTCTTTTAAAAATATAATTTTTATAATTTATTTGGTGCAAATATGCAAGATAATGATCATTCAATGCTTTAACTTCTTCAAATATTATATTTAAATTCCTTAATTAAGATTCCATTTATGTATATGGGAAAACTCTTCCTTAATTCATTCGTGTTTGAATTCATGATGCTGAAATTTTCAAGGATGAAAGAAATCCTATTTAATTACTACCATATTCTTACTTTTGTCAAAGATTTTTCATAAAGCGACAAAACATTCCTAAATTTTTCCATATGACATGTATTGTGTCGTTTTAAAATCCAATTTAAATATAAGTTGTCTCTGTGAATGTGAAATTTTAATGTGGCGTTTGTTTTTATGACCTTCAAGATTTAAAAAGATATTGGCATTATGAAAGAAATATCTTCAGTATGCATTTTACTTGCATACAGATATTCGCAATTAACTTTTTACAAATGTATTTAGAGAAACTGCAGTTCTTTCATGAAATCCGTCAGTGGTTTCACGAGGAAATTTGCAGTGAATGATTATTTCTTGATTAATGTCCAAATTTAAATATCCTATTAAAAGCGAAACAGAGAGGTGTAATTGCATAGAAAAATTTCGTTTTCTCTTTTGTGGTAATATTGGCATTTAAATGCATGGAGAATTTTCTGTTTTAAGTGATGTACACCAAAATATTTGTTTTGTTTTTAAAATTTCCAAATTAATTTTTACTATTTAGACTACCAAATTAAACATTATTTAAACGGTTTTATAATATTAATCAGTTAAAAAATATCTTTTAATGTATGATATCATTTTAAATAGGAAAAAAATCTATGAGAAATCAACTGTTATATTTTGTGAAATTATTAAAACTAATTTATTAACAGAAGTTGAATATGAATGATTTTCTATTACAGTATTTAAAATTTAAAAGAAATTTTTAGCCTATATATCTTGAAACCTTTTCAATAATCCGAAATTAAATTTCGTTGATGAATGAATTTCTTAAGTGAATGAAGTGATTTATAGAGAATGATTTATGAAATCACTTTCTATAAAAAGTGAAGTAATTTATAGGTGAAGTGATTTATAGAAATGAAATTAAAAAATTACATTTATTTTAATAGTTTTAGCTGAAATTCTTTCTGTTTGGATTGAAAATTGACCATATATCATTAAGAAAGAAGACTTGAAGAGTAGCAAAATTATAATTAAATTGCTACCGCGAACAACAGCCAAAAAGCTGTTAGAGGTTATATTTTTTTCTGATTTTTTCAGTTAAAAAATCATTCTTTATTCATTTTATGATAGGTCATGAAATTGGTTGATTTAATTTGAAATTATAATAACAAGATTTCTTACATTTATCATCCTGTATTTATTGTCGTTTTTGGGCGAAAAAGATAAATTTTTAAAATTAATTTACTAATGATTTTTTTTAAAATCTTTCATTTCTCTAAAATATTTCAGCTTCACCACTTAGCAGATATTGTGATGCAGCAATGCTATTATATGATTAAAATGAAATTCACATTTTTAAACGTCAGAACTTTTTAAAACATACAACTGTAATTACGTGAATTGAATAACGTATTGTTTTTATTTATTTACAGAGAGTCGTAGTTACTTTAAGTTTAGATAATTAGCTGATATTTAAAGCAGAAATTTTATTAAAATACTAGCCGCATTTGGCTACCAGATGGTTAGCCAATCTTAATGTTCGTTTAAATTTTAATAATTAAATATTTTACGCAATTCCTAGTTTAATAGATTCTTCATCAAAATATTTTAAAACTTCAAATTTTGATAGTCATATAATTCACTCATAATATTATTAAAGCCTTCAGTCATAACGTAATATGTATCTCTCTAATTTTCTGTTAGCTCCCGTAGAATTTATGCTTTAAATTAAAGTGGAAGAATTAATCTGCAATTAATATAAAATAATATTTTTTACTGAAACAAAGCATTTTTTTATAATATGATTACTGATAACAGAGTCACAGCGTTTAAACTTTATGGGCGCTAAAGAATATCTTTCTTTATTTATGTAATATCTCAAGAATTTCTCAACAAAATTTTCTCAGATTCATCATGAACAGATCGATTAATTAACAATGTTTAATTTTAAATGCATCAAACACTAAGAAAATAAAATGAATCGTTTAAAATAATCGGTCGAAAACAGGTTTAAAAAAACTACTTAAAAAACGTTGTACTTAAAACTATAAGCATATACAAAAAATATATAACTAACATAAATACAATTTAATTACAAAAGCATGCAACTAATCTAAAAATAATTTAAATCAAGAATCATCCGTTGATAGTATTGTCAACAATCAGAATACAATGCGCACGCGTGAATTTTCAACGCCAGTTACGGTAACGCAGATGCCTGAATTTTTCTACGCCAGTTGGGGTAACGCTATGCAGATTAGACATTTTTAATTTCCTTTATTCTGTGTTATTTTAATTCAAAAGTACTTCAGAATGAATCTGAAAGATCGATTAATTAACAATGTTTAATTTTAAATGCATAAAACATTAAGAAAATAAACAGAATCGTTTCAAATAATCGGCCGAAAAATGTTAACCCTAGCCTCATTACTGTTGGGGAAAAAAAAACAAAAAAAAAACTGAAGCCTTACTCATTTGACGGTGGGGAAAATGGAAGATTTTTTTGCTGGAAAGTTAGTTTTTAATTAATAATTAAAATTCTAATTAAAAATTCAAAAAAGGGGACCCCAGGTGCACATTCCCGACTTCTAAGGTATACATGTGCCAAATTTGGTAGCTGTAGGTCAAATGACCTGGCCTGTAGAGCGCCGTAACACACTCACACATACACACACACACACACACATTGAGCTTTATTTATAAGTATAGATAACAATTTTTAAACATAATTTTTAAAGAATTAAATTCCTAAATGTTTTCTGTTGAAGTTAAAAATTAAAATAATAGAAGAATTCATATAATAGAAAATTTATATAATAGAAAATTAATATAATAGAAGTTCATTTACACAACCACAAACTTTTATTTTGATTTCTAGAAAAATTTTAAAGCAAGTTTTTTTATTTAAATTTACCTCTATATCAGCCATAAGTAACTTCTTTTATTTTTATGCATTATCTCATGACGTACATTAGAATTTTACAAAAAATGTTCGACATATGTAACTCTTTTTGATTTGCGATAATTCTAATATTTTGTAAAGTGTTTTTGTGTGTAAGTGGCTCCTAGTTTGCTACTGACACTAAAAATAATCTTAAAAAAAAGAAGCGTATTTAATAATTCTCAAAGATAATCCAGATTCAGTGGAAGTAGTAATGAATTACCTACAGAATATATCTAAAGACTTTTGTCTTAAAAATTATATATCTTTTTGTAAAAACCATCATATAGAGGACGATCCCTTTACAGAATACTCAGAATAACTTTCAAATTTTACATGGTGGCAATCAAGTATTCCGTACAAACCACCTGCTTTTACTTAGTAGCATGAATTATTCCGTTCAACCTCCTGCAGCTGCGCGGACACTCTTCTGTTCGACTCTCTTGATTCCTTCCATGCTTGCTGAAGCATATCTGTGTCGTTTAATTTATGACAGCTGTGATTCGACTTCTGAGCGAATCCTGATTTGCTGGTAGGGATGGCACATAAAGAAGATTTTTAACAAAGCTCCTCCCCTCGCTGAAAAATATTCGAGCATTCAAGTCAGGAGATTTTGTTGGAACAAAAAATCAGCACTTTTAGTTCGTTATTGTTAGAAGAGTCAGTTTCACACTATTTCTAGTTAATTATTTTCGGAAATGACATTTTCGAAGAAAAATATCTCGACAATCTATCGAACTTAATTGCGCTATCCAATGCACCTGGAAGATTTTTTAGAGCAGTGAAACATAATTTGACTACTCTTTCTGTCTAACGATATGAAGCCATTTATTTCTGATCAGCGAATCAAGGTTTGTAACTTTTTGATACACCCTGTACAATTTTTTTTGTTCCAGTAATTATTTGAATTAAGATTTTCGTCTGTAAATTCTTTGATTTTCTATTTTAAATTGTGTTACTCGGTATGAAAATATTTTTATCTTTTATTAATAAATAACTATTTAAATAGAAGTGTGTATGAGATAAAGTTACAGTTATCATACGTCAAATCAGCTGTTGATGGTTACTTAGTGTAAACTTTATATATGACTAAGTCGAAATATGTATAGTAATAGAACTTAAAAAAAAATGCCAACGTGAATATAAATACATTATTTTTTTAAAAATATATATATGATTGCCTTGAATGTAAAAATATTTTTTTAAAAATATTTTTATACGCAAAATACTATTGCCTTCTGCAACAGTTTTAAATTAAAAAAGGAATACCAGTTTCTTGTAACTTTTTAAAATCGAATACCTTGTCAAAAAATTGCAGTGTATGAAAAAAATTTTTAAATCATCGAAACTTAATTTTTTTGTTGTTGTGAACTTAACTTATTTTAATCAATTCTTAAAACTTATTAATAATAATGTGTAAAGATTGATGTAAAATTTCATCGAATATTACCAGTGGTAACCAGAATCACAAATAAAAATGATTTAAAATATCTGCAATATTTTTATTCAATATGAATGGTTACAATAATGATGAAATATCTTTACTACTCATAGACTTTGATTTTTAAATGAATGAAAAATAACTATTTAATCAATTGTTCCGAATTCTTCACTAAAATCTTTCTTATACTTCCTATTATTAATCAGCAAAATTTGTGGAAAATCTATTCAGTTATTCGGGTTTCTATTATGTGCAAGTTATTTTTGAGTTTCGCTTTTATTTATATAAATTGAAAATCAGCATTTACTTTGTATGTTTTATTTTTAATTAAAAATATCATATAGACAGCATTCTGAAATAGTAAAAATGTTAGTCATCTTAAATTTCTTCCGAAATTAGAAATGCAAATAAAATTTTAAAATAATTTCTTTTTTTATGCTTTTATAACTATTATTTTGTGTGCACTGATTGGGTCTCAATAACTGAAATGCAGAGTTTTGGTCAGCCGGCTGTTACAAATAGAGAAACTACTCCACTTAACAACATCTGTGCGCTAATGTCTGGTGAACGTTAAATCTGTTGTAGTTTAAATGTTCCATTTCTGACTGAAGAAAGCAGCGGATGAGAGATCGACTTTCGCATGGTTCTTGCCTTTTGAAAGTGGTACAAATCTTCCGAGTCCATCCCGAGTTAATTGCCTTGGGATTTCGAACTGAGAATTTAATCTAGCTAACTTAAATTACGCTAAATTAGTCTGTTGGATAAAGATAAGTATTTTGAAAAGTTTTGGTATGCGACTGTATTCTAACTTTTTGAAAAACGATTTAAAATAGTTATATTTTTGAATTTCTGCATAAAAAAGATTTAAAAAAAACCTATATGAAACCAAAATATGTTCGTTACTAGTTAAAACCAGTTAAATGATAAATGTTTTTTTAAGAACTGGAAAATAGGGTTTATTGAAAAAACGATATTAAGTAAAAGTCTTTTAGTTCAGAGATATATCAAATGATTTACTTAAAATTTCACCGATAGCTTAAGAAATATATTATTTAGTTTCTGAACTAAGCTATATTCCTGTTCCCTCTTGTAATATTGAGGTTAAGACTAATAAACCCCCGGAATTTTCAATTTTTTACTCATTGTTAAGCATTAAAATAGTTATAAAAGATTTCTAAAAGAATATATTACTTATTCTCTATTCTTAGAAACTATTCTCTATTCTCTATTCTTAGAAACTTCAGAACATATTGAGAAATTATTATAACAAATTTTAACCAGAAATATGCATTAAATTTTAATTTAAGAGGTTTTTCATAGGAAAATATCACGAAAGATTAGAATTGGAGAAAACAGCATTTAAAGACATAAAATGGCATTTAAATATGTATAATATGAAAATCAGTGTAACTTCCCAAAAAAATGGATTTAAAAGCAAAATTCAAACGGTTTTATAAAGAAAACTTTTCAGATATTAAGAATACTAAATAAAAATCTAGATAATTTAAAATGATTTGAAGACATTCAGAACATATCATATTTAGCATTCCTATCTCAAATCCTTGCTGTGACCACTGGATCACTGTAAACTACTAACGGAACGCTAAACAGTTAGCTAAATTTCAAATAATTGGCGCAATGTTTCCAATACAAGAGGTTACGCTTTGTGTAAGAATGGTAATTATTTAAATCATATTCTCTTTGATAAAAAGAGTTTGCATTAATTTATATATCACGAAAAAGAAGTTATATCACGATAATTAAATTTATTTATCATTTATTCTATATTTTAAAATTGAACAAATAAGATAAACACGAGAAAAATATTATTACATGTAATTTCCAACTTTTATGAAACGAATGTTTTGTATTTTGCTTGCATCGGCACATATTTAATTTTCTCCCCATCTTTTAAATTGAACGTCACTATATTTACGTGATTATCTGATGGAATTAGGACGGTGAGAGTGCATCTATTTAAATTATTGAAGAAAAAGTAAATTAAAATATTATTTTGTAGTCAAGCACTTTTGTTTAAAATCCGAGTCATAAAATATGGACTTTTAATTGCACAACTACGATATTATTCGTAGCATTATTGAAGCATTTTATCAAACTACTGATAGCAATTTATTAATTTTGAAATTCAATTTTTATGTTAAATGCGTCTTTCCTTTCGCTTTACATAAAATAAGAAAATTCTTTGATAAAGAAAATTCAAGTTTACTCGTTTAGCGTTGTTCAAATTAAATAAGCCTCCGATGTCTTTTTAACATAACAAAATAGGATCGTCCAAATTCACAGAAAGTATTGAGTTCAATGTTCTGATCTGTTTAACATCATGGATCTCTGTTAAGTATAAACAGAAGTGTCTGAAGGATAGATTATTTATGGAACAAGATGGCTGCTAACTTCCAGGAAATAAACCATGAATTGTAAATAATACAGAAATCAGCTTATGGCAGTGCAGCGTTCTTGGTGTATAGCTTTGATTTTAATTTTTTTAAAGATAGGCAGATGCTATTCTCTTCTATACGAAACAAAAGTATTTTGAATTTTAAAAATATGACTCATTTACTGTATTGATGCATATGATAACGAATGACAATCCTAACGAAAATACTTATGAATAGTTTTGCTGCTTCGTTTTCTTTTTAAAATTAATATGCATATACAAATAAATTATTAAAAGTTTTTGAGTTAGATAACTTAAACATTAGTTTCTTAGTTTGCATATGCAAATATATTGATAGTTGTATTAGAAGATGATTTACGTAATTAAGTTCTGTTGCAATGGAATTAACACCGATACTGTTAGAAATAAAATTATCAGTGTGAATTAACCGAATTTTCTTCTGTATTTGCCCAAATAGGCTTATACAAGTGCAAATAGGCTTATACAAGTGCAAAGTATATGTATTGTGCCTCATCGTTCCATTTTCTCAGTATATAATAAATTTTCTGTTTTAATGAAGTTTATGGAATTTACAGTTAAGATTTCATGTATCACGTTTTGTAAAGATATAACCTTTAATAACTATAAAATTAATTCGATTGTATATAAAGTATCAAATTATAAGCAAAAACGTGATGCATTAATGTACAGGAAAAATGCGTTTTATTTAAATGTAAAAATATTTTTGTAATAAATTGATTAATATTTGTTTCATTAATGTGATGTTGCATCACGAAAGAACGCAGCATCATATTTACTGAATGAGAAGAAAAAAGAATACATAAAGCAGAAATGCATCTCTCTACATTAATAAATAAGGTTCACCCGAATTAATAAATAATATTCGAAAGAGATTTTTAAGAATTGATTAAAATACTCTATTTGGAATAGTTCATTGTAATATTTTAACAGTTTTTTAACTATTAAAAGAGTGGAAAATATCATTTAAACACTATTTGTTCAAATTATAAAAGTTTCTATCTTTAAATCTAATATACCATTTTTGTAATAAATATACCGTATGTAATATTTTGTAATAAATATACCCTCCCTTTATTGACAAAGCGTTAGAGGTTAGCCATTTTCATCATTCCATTCTCATTAAATGTAATTTGAGTAAGTGAGTGAGTAATTAATATTTTTGTGAATGAGTAACTAATACTGTTTGAAATAAAAACAAGTTTTCGATTGTCCTTTGACCCCCGAAAAATCTAAAAACTTTTATTTGCTTATATTTTAAATGTTGTGTTTATTATAAGACTAGATCGAGCCATGATCATGTGATCGATTATTGTTGACGTTGTATTTATTTTTGGAAAAAATTGCAGACGATATTCAAAATTAGAAGGGTCAAAATCTGTAAACTTTTCAGAAGCAAAAGAGGTAAGAGATTATAGTGTTAGTCCATACACATATACTGTAGAAAAGTTTTCGGATATGTAGTAAATAATAGTCTATTCTTATTCAATTAAAATTTCGATTATGATCGAGGTTAAGATTAATTATTTGTGAAAATAACCTTTAATTTTCTTAATCTAGTTTTCAGTGTTTTCTTTATATATATATATATATATATATTCAAATTCCAGCCATCAGAATTTTAATGCTAAGTAGTTTAAAAAACGACGAAAAGAAGTATTTTGGTAAAGTAGTGTAATTGGCTGGCCTAATTGAAACTGCTTAGTACTTTGCATTGCAGATGTTAATGCAGTAATAAATTTTGAAAAATGCCGTTAAATTTTTTTTCCTGTAATGAAAAAAACCGTTTCTCAAGATGCTTAATTTTGTTATTCTTTGCAACTATGTTTCTGGACTGTTTTACTCATGAATTGAAGTAACTCTATCATCTTAGTATATGGAGTACATTGTAATTGAGACGAGGCTGTAACTTATTAAGATAAAATGTTTTGTAAAGTATTTCTGAACAAGTAGTTCGACTTTAATTATGAATAATTAAATAATTAATTATTGAAAATATAATTATAAGATTATTTCACTTGATACAGATGAGTTTTTAATTTTGAAATTGTAACAAAGCAATTACTTATTTTTATACATTGTTACTTATTTCCCATATTTCTTATTTGTAAGGAAGATATTTTATAATCGATTTTTTATTCACTTCCGTATGTAGTAGAGTTCTGAAATGTGAAATTATCCGTACCTGTTGATGATAGATTATTTTAGTAATTTTTAATGACTGGTAAATTTTAATATAGTTTAATAAGTGCGAAAGCTTAAGCTTATAAATTTAAAATAAATACCTAGAGGAAAATTACTTACCTCTAGGTGTTTATTTTAAATTTATCTTTTATTTACCCGAAAACGTTTAACAGTACAATATTTCTTAAGTAATGTTCATTATCATTCATTTTTCTTTATTTTAGGATTTATTTTCAAATTGTGAGCTAAAGAAAAAAATTTTCCGTGATAAAAGAATGCTTAAAATCTTGGTTCTAAAATCTCTAGTGCTATACATATCTACAGAGGCTTCATTTTTTAATCATTGGCAGATAAAAAAATGCACGGTGTTATTATACGTGTACAAAAAATTACGTTACTACGTTATTTACATTGTATTATAAGTGTACGTTGTTATTATATGCGTGCAACAAAAGGAAATTTGCATGGAATCAAAATTAAGTCATTTAAAATGTTTTTACCCTCTTCTTTGAGAGATATATCGTTTTCTCTTGTCATTTTCGCTGTAAATGTAAAACATTAAGAGAAAAAACAATGCTTTGTTCTGTTGTTTGGATTTATACAAAATGCAAGCAAAATGGAGTATTAATTAAATTTATACGCTAAAAAATATCAGGGATATCGCAGTTCCGCATGGTCATGTGTAAGAGACCCCCACACTTATTTAAGGGGGAAGGCAGTTAAAGATAAGAATTTTAGCAGATATTTTAATTAAAAACAACTTTAAAATTAAAAATTTAATCACATTTTATATTTTTGAAATATAAAACTGATTCCTAAAAAAACGTATTAAGATTATAAACGTTTAAAAATTATTTCTAGAAAAAAACGTATAAAAGTGATCCCTAGTTTTTATTACGCTGTTTACTGTATCAATTGCCAGTAATAATATGACATTGCCAGTAATAATATGACACATAAAATTATCTGTGAGAATTAAATGGGTGGACAAAACAGGGACTCTAACGAAAGGGCTAGCTTAAAATTTTTGAAAAGTTGGAGAATTCCACTGATTGAATCAATTCAATCGTTTTTACTTGACAAAATAATTTTCTTTAATAAAGGACTTGGTATGTAAATGCTGACTAAGGAAAAACAAAGATCACACTATCAAAGACTTGGTATGTAAATGCTGACTAGGGAAAAACAAAGATCACACTATCAAAGACTTGGTATATAAATGCTGACTAGGGAAAGTCAAAGACCATACTATCCAAGACTTGGTATGAAAATGCTGATTAGGGAAAAACAAAGATCACACTATCAAAGTCTTGGTACGTAAATGCTGACTAGTGAAAGACCACACTATCAGTGATTGGTATGTAAATGCTGACTAGGGAAAAACAAAGACCACACTATCAAGGTCTTGGTATGTAACTACTGACTGGGAAAGGCAAAGATCACACTATTGCTCGATTTTAATTCCTGATCTTTTTTGGAATTGCAATTTTTACAATGCTTTATTTCTGTTTATTCTGTTTTTTTCAGTGGTGTAAATCAATATCCAAAAGCCGCATGTTTTAAGCTCTGGTTAGTAGAATAGTGCTAATTTTAATTGTTTTACTACGGTTAGAGTAGATAACTGTCCGTTCCTTTTCCTTATTGAAAACAGGACGAAAAAACATTGATTTAAACAATGACACTTTCATTCAACCTCTTCTCGACAGTGATAAGTTAATTCCAATTCTTCATTTTTTTATTACCTTTTTCCTGTATTTTACTTACATTCGGTGTTGTTTTTTTTGGTGGTGGTGGTGGTTCTACATTTCTTTCCCCATTTTATTAATTCAGTCTAGAAACTTCCGATTCTTGGAACTTTCTCCACACGTTTAATCAAGTATTCAAACGTTACACGTTATTGAACACTGTTTAACGTATCTTTGTTAAATTTAATTGCTTTTCCATTATACGAAGCAATTGCCCATTTACTTTCCTTATCTAAAGTGGAAGAAAAACAAAATAATGGCTTAAAAAATTAAGCCAGCATTCAACTTCATGTCGACAGAGATTAATTCCCTTTTTATTTTTAACTTTTCTTCTAAGCTTTTCAATTATTTATTATAGCTAAATCTACAATTTAAATGCTCAGATAAAAAAATTTAAGCTAGTTAAGAGCAAAATAGGCGCAGAAAAAAATTAGGGATTATAAAAACGAATAGGAATAAATTCCTTTTAATTAAGTCTGATAACAAAAACGGTAATTTATTTTTAATGTCTGATGTAACTAAACCACAGATACTCTTATTTTTAAAAGAATATTTTAAACTTTTACATAAGTAGAGTATTTGCATTTTTCTTATACCTACAATAAGAAGATTTGTGTTGAAAAGAAGTTTTTAATGACTCCAAGTATTTAATTTTTTTTAATTACAGTTATATTTTAAAATATTAAATTTTTTGTATGCAGTTGTTAATTAAAGTACTATTAGTAAAAGGTATTTAATTTTAATTCAGAATTTTTTTCTATCATAAATTTGTATATACCTATTTCGACCATAAGACCATAAAGGTTTTTTTGTTGATGGTATTTTTGAGTTTGAGTGCAAATAACTGTGGAAATAATAATGTAATAATAATAATTAATTAATTATAGAGAAAATTAGCAACTTATATATTGATGTAGAACTGTATACTTCATAATCGCCATCTATTTCGTGGTCGCTTTCAAAAAATTCATCCACACTTTTTTTTTCTAATTCTTTTTTTAAAATTCAGACTGCAATCTTTCGTTATTCTCAAAGTATACTTCATTAATGTAATTTATTTCTTGCAATCCCTCAATTTTTGAAATTCTGTGGATCCTTAGAATGAGCAGTAAATGAGGATAATGATGATAATAACATAGAAAAAATATTACTTAGAAAGGTTGAAAACATTATAAATACGTTTACTAATTACGTAGTTGCAATGCAGATTTCAAAGAAGAATAAAAAAATCAAGTATTTTTACGCATGCATATTTGAAAGGAACGTACTACAAAATAAATATCAGAATCGGAACACGAATTACACAATTATTGTTAAAATTAAGCTTTACAATGTTTAACATTGAAATGCAACAATACCAAAAATATCTCAATGTGAAAAATTTGGGTTTCTCCTATTTTCCATTACTATTAAAATCGATATTTTCTTATTCAGTTAAATTTGAAATATTACATAGTTACGTTGATATTTTTTATGCAAAATTTTTGAAATCAGTTATTATTATAAAATACTTTACCCTTGAAAAACCATTTTTTTCTAGTCATGGTGTATTAAAATATTTTTAGGATTAAGACTGCCTTAAAGAAAGTAATTCATTTAGCTTATTAGATAAATTGAATTCGATTAATTAATTAATTTGGTTAATTAATGGCCAAGTAACAAATCAAGATACACCATTTTGTGTGAGATAAGGCACTAAAATATCTATGTTTCTGCCTTATTGAATAATTTCTCAGAACTTATGTCAACCGACATAACTTCGTACAAAGATTGATGAATTTGGTGATAGGCCTACTTCCAATGGCCCTAGAAAGTGTTAAGAGATACCTGAAGTTAGAAATAGGCATTACCATATGCGCCATTTTGAATACAGGATAAGCTAAAGAAAAATGACATCAATAAATTAATTTAACAATTATACGAAAAATTAAAAATAGTGGAAACATGATTTAACATAGAGATCATTTTAAATTTCAAAAGGTGCTTTTTACGCTTTTTACTTTCAGGTATACGAAATATAGAAAAAGTATTATAAACGTCAAAAATTCGAACTCGAGAGTCTGACGAATCTCCAAGCTCCAGATCTCCCCGAAGCCGAAAAATACATTTTTAGAAAATGTATGATCATCTCTCTGTCTATTTATGACAAAGATAACTCTTTGAGCTAAACGGATGAAATTTGATATATGGTCGTTACACCCATTTTGTAGATATCTGTCAGATTTTAAGAAAAATCTATTTAGAGAAAGTCTGTCTGACCGGTTGTTCGATTAAAAGTTAATACGATAACTACAAAACGAAAGATGGATGGAAAAAAATTCAGTATACAGATATAACATCTATAGTGCAGCTTCCTATCCGTTTTTCACACAAATACGACTAGGGGTTCACCATCTGTCAGTGTATACTTTTAGAAGTAGATTTTATTATTTCTTATTATTGCGGTAATTTTTCAAAATTCCAAAGTTTCGTTTTCTTTTTTTTTCATTACATACTGTTAAGAACCAGTCATTTATTTTCCTTTAAAAACATAATTGCTTAAGTGTTGATAATATAGTAGACAGCTTATTATACAGGCGATTTTCTTTCCTCCTCAAGCTCATAGAAATTGATTTGGAAGTCAGTGGGACGAGGATTTCTCTTCCGTTTAAAGCACTATTACTTTTTATTTCTGGGTGAATAGAAAACACATGTTAAAATCTAGAGCCATTATATCTTTTTATTTTACTCGAAATAATTCATACCGCTGTTGCAACGCCAGATAATTTGTCACATCTGGTGATCAGATCGTTGCTATTCGAAATGCAATGGCCTGAATAATCATTCAGTCTCATATTCAAGGCTCTTTTGCAAGCGCAAAGCATGAAAAATATTTCCCAAAACATATGAGAATTACTGGTAAATATGCCAACCGAAATTAAATAATATTCCGATCAACTCTGATCTGTAGTTTTATAATGGATCTTCATGGGGGGGGACACCTTAACAATTGGACCTATGTTGGAGATAAAGCAAGTTGATCTGATCTATTATTCAGAAGTTGAAGTTGATTTCACTTCAACGTGATATTCATTTCCAGTGGATCCCATCTCATGTGGATCTACTTGGTAACGAAATAAAAGACAGGCTTGCAAAGAAAGGAAGCAGCCTACCGATTTTATCTTCTGCTGAGCTCACATATTTAGAACTGTTCTCTCAGGCTAAATTTCTAAATAAGAAGAATTGGATGGTTCCCCCTACTCATGATTGGTATAGAGCCAATAAGCCGGGTCAATCCTTCATTCTTCCTTGCAATAGAAAAACCAACACTTGCCTGTCGCGCCTTGCAAGTGGCCACCTTAAATGTCTTTTCTTTTCACAGGGTGAAAAATCTTACCCTCTTTGCCCGAAATGCTGCCAACATCAGGCCTCTGCTGAACATATTGTAGACTGTTTAGGACTTCTTTGGGGAGAAATTTATTCTTCTCCCTTCCTCGTTTTTGACTTTCTTCTTGTCAATGGATTTTTGGATTTGGTCTGACTAAGTCAGGCCATGGAGATTAGCAACTATAATGGAACTTCATTATATAAGTACAAATCAGAATTGATATATCGTGCGATGTATACGATTTATCGTAAGACTCTACGACAGTTTGTATAAATTATTTATATGCTTTTTTAAGGTGTCTTGCAATCGGCTTTTAACGTCATGAATCGTTAAGTTACTAATCAATGACATTGTCATGCAAATATGCGTTTTTATAACGCGGAATTGAATAATTGCATTTTAAAATAAACCTTGGTTACAAAGAGTAAATGCTGCAGTAAGGGGGGATATCTCGAGATATAATTAACAATATTTTCATTAATAAAAGAAATTATTATTTATTGATTAGAAGGAAAACAAAGAAATGGAATTTTACTAGAAGTAATGGCAACCGTGCTTAAAGATGTTGTTAAACAACCATCTTAAAAGATGTTCTGGTTAATAATATATATCTCATATTATTACATCGACATCATAAGAGAAGAAAAATTCTATGGGGACATTTTCAATAATTAGAGTACGAACGTAATAAAGTTTATTGATGGGCTATATCGTAAATAAATATCATTGAATGATTTAAAGTATTGTTATATCTTGGGAAATTATCATGATTAGGTAAATTTAACATATTACTTCAAGAAATTGGTGGAGGATTTTAATGTATAATTGTTGATTCATTATCCAGTAATTAAGTTCTGAATTTTTAAGATTCCACTATAAACAATTTTCTTTCGTTAAAGACAAAAGAATGCTTGAATTCTAGTTCGAATCGATTCGGACGCGATTCTTCAATGCTTCTCCATTTTCAAATAACGATCTGTAATTGCCAATCTTTCATCAAAAATTTCTTTTGATTTTTTGAAACAAGTTTTCTGACCTTCTTTCGTCTATAGATTACTTTTGTTCTAAATATGTCTCAGTGTTTTTCAATCAGTCATAGTTTGAATGATTTTCATTAACCATCGGCATATAAAATGATGATTCATTCTTTTCTGGTTGATATGAATAATTTGAGATACAGATTTTTTTAATTGTTAGCACGTTGATTAATTTAATTGTTACCAAAAGTCAACGTAATTGATTCAGAATGTGACTGTTTTTTTTTCTTTCAACATATTCATTTATTAACGTGGGAATGATTTGGGGTGACATTGTTCCTTTTTTCTGGTAAAAAGTAATAAAAGTTATTTCCGTTCTTGACACATATGTTCATTTTTTTTAATACTCACACACCTGGAATTTTTGTATTTTTATTCTCAGAGTATTTTAATTGCGAATTTATTTATATATTCCGAATAAAACTTTATATATTTTTAAACACTCAAATTGTTTATAGGCACTATTTTGAAATTAATAAAACTTAAATAATAGTGGTCATCAGTTATTTATTTAAAAATATGTTGTATTTTGTAAGATTTCTTTTTCCTACAATTTAACTTTAAATTTGCTTAAATTATGCGTTTAATTTTGGAATTAATACTGGAACTACTTTACTTTGTGCCAGTATTAATTCTAAATTAATACTGGCACAAATATCTTTTGCTAAATTAATTATCTAATGTTAAATAATTATGTTAAATAATTATCTAATGCCGTCTTAATAATTTCTAGCACCTTGGGCTAGAGTAATTTTGCGCTCCATCAGAACCTTACCAATGAAACCAAATTAATTAAATAAGAGATACCAAGCTAATAAAATTAGCAGGAATCTCCCATAAACTTTCTCGCATCCTCTGCAATAAAATAACCATTCCTTCTCCCCACACATAAAATTGTGGACCACAATTTTATGTGTGGGGACTCATGGGTCCATAAAATTGTGGACCCATGAATACTCAGATTTTAATTTCAGAGTGCCACAGATGAGCGTTTTGCGCTCATAAAATAAAGAAAACGTAGCATTCAATTTGGATGCTTTCTTCGACTTATTGATGTCCAGAATCTGACGCAGAAGTACAATATTAGTAACAAGACTACATATAAAATTTCATTTATCTAAGCCTATTTTTTGTAGTTATCATGTTTTCTTACATGCGAATATATGGACCAACAGACGATCTGCCTGTTGATGGTTCGAAATTTGTTACAGATATACACTTTAGATGT
The DNA here is from genome assembly GCA_026543865.1 of Argiope aurantia. Taxonomy (NCBI): domain Eukaryota; kingdom Metazoa; phylum Arthropoda; class Arachnida; order Araneae; family Araneidae; genus Argiope; species Argiope aurantia. Next base: position 1,482,637 of record JAPMOR010038835.1, on the reverse strand, counting down.
TAAAACTGTGTACAAAATTTTATTCATCTAGCTGTTTGCATTTTGTAGTTGCTGTGTTTCTTGCACTCACAAACTTTTATTCATCTAGTTGTTTGCATTTTGTAGTTATTGTGTTTCTTGCAATCAGACGGATAGGCAGACAAACTTATAGTGAATGGATTTCTCTAAAAATTTGTTAGAAATCTTCGAATTTGGCTTTAAAACCACATACCAAATTTCATTAATCTAACTCAAAACCGTTTTGATCTGTCAGACAAACATAATTCCAAAAATGAATTTTTTGGACGCGGTGAGTTTTGAAACATGAAGATTCGTCAAAGCGCCGATGTTGCTTTTTTTTTTTTTTTTGACGATTCAATATTTTTTCTTTGTATACTTCGTTTGCAAAAAAGTAATAGAGGTGCCTGTTCTCTAAATAACGCTTTACAATTTTGTTAACGGAAAATCAAAATAAAATAAATGTTATATATTTTATAGAGATCTTGAATTAATGCCGTCCTTGGATTACTGGATAATACGGCGTTGGAAATTATCCGAGATCTGCTTATGTAAAATATATTCAATGTATTAACGAAAATGTAGAATATTTTCTAGAGCTCTTAGATTAACGCCATCCACGGATTACTAAGTTGGATTAGATGGCCTTGGAAACTATCCGAGATTAATGTATTGACACAAAAGTAAAATAAAAGCAGTTTAGAAAATGTGAAGAGCTCTTAAATTGATGCCATCCCTGGATTACTGGATTAGACGGCCTTGGAAACTATCCGAGTCTTTTTATGTAAAGTAGATTTAATGTAAAGTGCATTTTCCAGTGCTTTTTGTTTTATAGGAACTAGGAGCATTTGACCTTCAATGAAATAATTTTCAATTTTAGTCTAATAAAATAGGTGTCATTTAATTGAATATAGGAATGTATAATTTGTAATGCTTTGAAAAATCGGAAGTTTATAAATTATTCTTTAACTATGAATCTAACGGGAACTCCAATGATTGAAGAATATAGTTTATAAAACTTTGTAAAAGAATAGTTACTAACAATATGCACCTGTTAAACATAGTTTTATTTTTTTGGGGGGGGGGCAATAGTATTAATCTTTTGAGGTTATTTATCATTCAAAATATCATATATTTTTTAGATTTTCAAGTTACAAAATATTTTTGATTTTTTGTAAATTTTTATAGTTAGTATATTTAAATTAAAATAAGTTCACTGTAATTATTAAACCTGTGTTCATATATTATGCTAATATTGGAGTGATTTTACTTAGAATTATTTTTTCTGAGCTTGCCGATTTTCGGTTATCAACTTGGAAACTTTCGCATCAAAACATACACTCGATTTGTCATTAAAAAGAAATATTTTAGAAACGAGTATTTTTGTACTTTTTATATAATTAAAATATATCATTCTTTCTTTATGATAGCGATATATTAGCGACGTATTTTTTCTTTTTATTAGATATTAAATTTTACTTGTGAAAAAAATCTCCTTTATTTATAACTGAAATTTCGTCAGTTTTCAATATCTAGATTCTAGAACATCCTAAATCTTTCAGAATGTCTTTAATATTAGGATTAATTCATTTAGAATATATGGCTTCTAGAAATGAAAAAACACCCTTCACTTTCTATCCCGTTTTCATTTAAATGAATCATAAGGACTCAAGAGCCGATTGCTCTTGAGCTCAACTAAAGTACCTCATCAGAAATTGGGGCGTTAGGATGGATCCTTGACTGAAGTGCGTAATCATAAATTTTAATCCAGCTTACAAGTAACAGCTGCTGAAGGATTGCGTCGTTTAAAAGCTCGTAAATCTTAACACGCTGAAGTGGTATATATGATCCTTAGAAGGTTTTCATTTTAATTAGAATTACAGCAATATTCTTGGACGGCTTTTCAAAACCGATTCTTAGAATGGTAACAAATTAGAGAAGTAATATGTATTATTATTTGTCTTATATTATACTTTGTAATAGCTCGAAATAATTGCATGCAGCTATATCCAAAGGGTTTTTATCTTAATTTGATGGTAATTTGAAGTTTGTTATTTTTTTAACGTTCAAAGAAATTTATATATTTGAAACATAATAAAGTTGAATATTATTCAGAGGATTTGATATTTAAAAATACCAATATTTACTAAAATGGGAGTGTGTTTTATTCAATAAAGCAGGAATATTGCTTTGTTCTTTTATAAGTATTATAAAAATTTATTAAAGAATTATAAATATTACTATATTTTATAATCCTTTAAAATATATTAAATTTTAAAGGTTTATAAAAATTAATGAAAATATTTATTTTTATATGGATTGTAAAATTGATAAAAAAATTTTGAAATATTAAAATATTTAAAACTACCTATATTTACTCAAATGGGAGTGTGTTTTATTCAATTAAAAAAAGAACATTGCTTTGTCTTTTTATAAGGATTACAACAATTTATTAAAAATTATAAAAATACCTATATAAATAAATTGAGTCTCCTTTAAAATTTAATATCTTTTAAAGGAGACTCAATTTATTCTTTTAGTTTGAATAAATTGAGTCTAGATTTTAAAAAATTAAGTAAAAATTATTAAAAAGGGAAAATTGGGATAATTCGAACTACTTCGAACGAGACTAAGAGTCAAAAAATTGGAAATGATATCCTTCGTTTCGGTAATTAAGTTTTAACTTGATATAACTGAATAAAATTTTTATTTAAACTTGGGATAAAAAGGAGGGGAAAAAACGAATCTTGTCAATTCGGTTCGGTTACAGATTCATGTTGCCGAAATTCATTCGCTGAAAAAGTTAATTTTGATTCTTTTGGATGCTAATTAAAATAAGAAAAATAATTTGAGCTAACCATAAAGTGCTCAAACGCTTCAGATCACAAATAATCGCGGATTTAAGTATTTTGCGATTCCAGATAGTACACATGATGAGATCCCTCTTTTAATTAGATGACCAATTTATTTTCTTATTTCAGCACATTTTAAAATGTTAATGATTTGTTTTAGATTGGTGTTTTTATTTTATTAACATTATAAATCTGTATTGGTTTTTATTTATTTATTATGTCAGTCATCCTCATTTGTACAAAAAGAAGTAAATGTTCGACTTCGAAAATATTCTAATTACTAAGTGAACTTAATGTAAGTAAAAAGATAAATAAATAAAAAATAGGAACCTGACGAATTATGCTTGATAAAATGAGGATACTCTTCGCTAATACAACCTAGGGCCATCGTGATCTAGAGTTTAGGTCGCGGCTTTGAGGTCAGAGAGTTCCATCTTCGAGACCAGCTTTCATTAAAGATGCACCGTGTATGCAACTCGGAAACATGTGAAAACTGACGTCGTGAGTCAAATTCCATCTTGTTAGTGTGATGCTGAAGTTTGGAAAGGAAGTTCTACCTCATGTGTCATCCTCGTCATCTGACCAGGCTCTTTTAATATTTAATATTTATGGACTTAGCTTTTTTTTGCAAACATATTTATATAATCGCTAGAAAAAAAACTTTTTTTTTTTAGTATTTGGATTAGCTAAAAGAGTTCCTGTATTGTTCCTCCCCTTTCCAGTATTTAAAGGCTTAGAGGTTCGACGTTCAGAAAATTTGACATCGCCAATTAAGTTTTTTTAAATCTTTCTTTCTATTTTATATATATTAGAACATAGTGAGCTGATGTAGTGCACTAACTTCTACAGTGTTTGTATACTGAACATTTGCAAATTTCCTTCCTTGCGTTTTTTTGTAGTATTCCATCTACTTTATTTTTCTGACTTTTGAACCAATTATTTTCTCATTCAAGTGAAGTGGGAAATGCAGTCTTTTTTCTCTGCACGTTATCGACATGTGTACAGCGAAGTAAAATAGGTGATCTGCGCAGGTAATAAATCATATTCGATTATGCAAAAAAAAAAAAAAGTAATTTTGTCGTCAGCCTCAAGAGAATTGTTTAGAAAATAAATCGATATTTTATTTATTTCCTTTTAGTTATCGATGGATTTTGCTTTAAAATCTTCACTTTTCTAGATTCTTCAGTGATTTAAAAAAAGAATTTTGAAAGTTGATTTGTTTCTTGGAAGTTAAAGCATGATTAATCACAATAACCAGAGCGCATTTAACCGTATAAGCATCATTCTGTTTGAGGAAAACTGTATGTTTACGGAATAGTTCGAAATTCTAAGAGCCAAGAAGAAAATTGATTTTTGAAGCATATTTTAAACAGACTTCTGAATGAAGGAATATTTGGCATTTCTTGCTTAATTTATCTCCTATTTCTAGTTAGACGAATAATATTTTTCCGGAATAATTATCGTCCCTTTTGCGAGCATATAAGATGATTAATCTCTTGTGATGTCTTTCGTCTTTAATATTTTTATTACCTGCAATAAAATTAAAATACTACAGTGGTAATTTAGATGGGGCAATTTAAACATTTCTTTTAGTTAAAAAAATTCTCCCCTCCCCCAATATAAAAAGAAATGAAGAAATCTTGCTTCACGACGTGTTCCGTTCTTTATAAAGCTATCCAGTGATTATTGAGATGACGTGTTGAAATATTCGGTTTGAAAGGGAATTCTATTATTATAAAATTAAAATTAAATTAAATTTATAATTTTTTTCCGAAACGAGACATTTTTTCCGTATTAAATATATACAATGGTCATTTAGATTAAATTAAAAATTAAATCATTATTAATTAAATGTTCGTATTAATTAAAAACTTTTATTTCCCTCTAAAATATAGAATGAAATAAACATATCTTATTTTCAGACGTATTTTGTTATATTTTATAGCTTAATGCACTTTTATTTTTATAATATTGCTTAGATTAGAATATATTACTGGCAATTATACAAATCGGAATTTGGTTAACTCGAAGCTAATGGAACCACAATAAAGCAACGAATTAAGAAAAACTAAAAATGAAAGCAAATACATAAAACGATGAATTTTAAGCAATAGTTGCACAGATCTATTTTTATTATTTAGTAGTCTTAATATTTAATACATAATTAATAGATACAATTGCATTATTAAAAATAAAGTGATAATAATTGTAATAATTTTTTGATAATTAATTTAATTTAAGGAATTTTAATAGACAGTGTACAATAATTTTAAAACAACAATTGTACAATTCATATCTAACGTGTTTATAAAAAGGCGAGGAATCTTTTATTACATTTTGGATTGAATGGATATTACAGCAGTAAATTTCTCAAGTTATAGAAGAGCCTTAAATCATTGTTCATTTACAATAACTGAGGGCAGAGAATTATCCAAGATATTTGAATTGGCACTGGAAAACGGATATTCGAACAATTGCAATGTACTTAATGTTAACTAACGCAAACATTTTTGAAATAAAACAGTTTGTAGTTTTAACGTCGAATTAACCAAAATGAAAACGATTGATGGAAAATTTATTAACATTATATGAATAAGAAATTCAAGGGACTAGAGGAAAATTCTAATTAACGACGAACAGGAATTAAATAACTTCGAATTAGGCAAGTTCCAGTGTTTAAAGAACTTGAATAAAATCTATATCAAATAACCTTGACATGCCTTTGTATTGTTTAGAAGGAAAAAAAATTCTGCAGATGTTCAAAATGAACTTTTACCATTGATGATTTTCTCACAAGAGCTTTCAATTTTGCAAATCGATGAATTAAAAACGATAAATAAAAAAATTTCCCTCTTGAATTCATGAAATCTTTTCAAAGGAATTACGTTTTAATCCATTTTTTTCATATAAAAGTTTTTATTGGTAAGAAATAACGCATTTCGAGTAATTTTTTAAAAGCGTTAGAACATTAAAAAGTCATTAACCTTATAAAATAAATTTCGAAATGATATGCCGACTCAAGTTTCGAAAAAATTAATTCTAAATATATATATATATTGTTCGCAAATACATGAAACACGCCTTCTTTGAAGTTTCAATTTTGGAATTAAATTATGCGAAAACAGTTTCATATCCTGATGGTTTTCTAGTTGCTTTTCATCGTGAATATCCATTCATCAAGCAGTGAGGTCAAATATGGCGAAGATGAAATTTAAAAATTAAGTTACAAATCAAACAATGATCATTGATGATTTGAAATATTTGTGAGTTAAATCTTTTAAATTGTCTTTTTTCTTCTTCTTTCTCCTGATTAAACAAAATGTTTTGATTGTTACGAACAGTTTATATTAGACAACTAAGTCTTAAAGAATAAAATTAAATTCAAAAAGATGAAGCGATATTACGTATGTCAATACAGCATGAGAATACATTTCTGGCCATTTGTAGAGCACTTAGTGATCGTTATAACTTTTTTTTTTTATGGATAGACGATTCTAATATAATTGAAAGATTATTATTAGAAATAGTTTTTTAAAACGCACTTTCATTAGTTTTAGAAATTTTTTTCGCTTATTTATTTTTCTGTTGTAGTCTTTTTATCATTAATATTATGCTTTTTTTTGAAATTTAATGTCTTAATTTCACTATCAGGTTGTGCAATTTTACAATTAAAATAAATCAGTTAGCTGAAAATTAAATTATAAACATGAATGAGTCTTATGAATCTTATGTCATGAATCTTATAAACATTAGATAAGTCAAGTTAAATAAAAATGTTAATTTCTGCTCGCGAAAGCTTGAAATTCATCGATAGCAATTGGTATAAAAATATTCTATGTAAAATTAGTATATGATTAAAATGGCGTTTGTTATGGCCGTTCGAAATGTTCTGCCTATCAGTTTTTTTCACATTCGTGGTTAGATTTATCACTTTCAGTTGAAAAGAATAGATGGAAATGTATGAAGTTCGGTTATTGTTTTGTATAGAAGGTACCACTAAGTATAAAGAAGGTTGTAATTAGGTCAATCAAGTTTAAAATTCTTGGCTATGCGGGGAAAATAAGTGGGCATTGGCAGAGCCGAAATGGCACAGTTTTATATTTTAGGTCAAAGTACATAATTTTTTGCCCGCATCTCAAAAAGTTGACTTATATCTCATATTATTATAATAGTTTATTTTTAAAGATCTAAAAGCTTAATTCATTTTTAAACCAAGACTTAATACTTTCATTACAATTTGAATTTACTTAATCCTTGCCTGTGTGTGTGTATGTGTTGACACTGTACAGGCCAGATCATTTGGTCTGTAGCTACCAAATTTGGCCCATGTATACTTTAGAGGGTGGGAGTGTGCACTTCGGAAAAGACTTTAAAAAAATTAACGTTTTTCCGCGGTACATCCGAAAATATTATCACACAGCTTATGGATTTTACACCATTTAAAAATTTAAAAATTCTTTTAATTATGCCAATTTAATAGCTGTGCAAATATTTCCTGGATTTCGGCAATTAAAAAAAATCTTTTTTTCTTAATTTCACTATAGATTGCATTGTTGCGCTGAAATTTAAACCGTTTTCAATGTTTCTATCAACTACCTGATCGCGTGTTTTTCTTCTATTGTTGAAAGCTAAAGAAGACGGATTTTGTTTAATATCTGTGTAGTTTATGAAACGGATAAAAAAAGTTGAAGATAAAATATTGTGAAATTTATAAAATAGATAAATTGGACTTTTACGGTTTCAATAGTGTTATGATATTATAGAATTAATCAACATTAGGAAGGTTCATGACACAATTAAATGAGCATATGTAAGACAATTAAAATAACGATGTTGATAATTTGGCGGAATCATGGATATGAAGTTGTGTATATGTGATTTATAGAAAATTAAATGCAACTAATATTTACGAAATACTAGCTGGTTGCCAAAAGTGACTAGTAGTATAATAATAATTTAAAACTGTACTACAATGAAATTGCATAACATAAAGAAAAAATGACCACGTAATTTATTAAAGTTATTAAGTTATTTAAAATATATGCTATTTCTTCATTCTTTTACATTTGAAAACATTTCGCTTATTTCCTGAAAAATCAATAACTTCATTGATGGTCATCAACTTCAGTGAAAAGATATTCATTTTATTTTATGACATCGTAATGATCGCATTCGTGACATTAAATGATCTTTGTTTCTTTTCAGATATGAAAAATACCAAAAAATACCTTTTAGTCGAGGAATTCATCATTTTGTACCAGACTAAAATTCTCATTAATATATCAGCTTTTAGATAAATTTTTAGTAATCCTTGATTTCTTTACTACGTTCAAAGTTCTTCTCCTATTGTTAAAGTGATGACTTCACATGGACAGTTGTTATCAAGAGAAAGTTTCAGATATTTTTTAGATATTAAAAACAATCTTCAATCTCAGAATTCAGTAACAAGAGTTTTTGTAATATCATGAAATCTATCTGCAAACTTTTTGTAAAGAACTGGTCTTTTTTCTATATCTGCTTTAAAGTCTTTACATGCCACACGAAATCATAGCTCTGCTTTTTATTTAAAAAAGACCCTAAGATGGCACGTCAAATAACTTATCAACTGATAAAAAGGAAGTAAAAAAGATTTTTACCTAGAGGACGATTTACCAAGATTTCCCTAGATGACGTATATGACCTAGGTATAAAAACGATTTTTACCTAGAGGACCCTTTATTTTAAATTTACAACGCACCACCAAATAAACTTTCGTACTAAAATGACATAAGCTGTACATGTTTCTTATTATGTAATAACCCCTCCACCCGATTTTATAATTTTTTAATTCCCTTTTTTTCTGGGTTTTTTTTCTCTATCAGGGTTACAGAATTGAGATAACTAAAATTACATAAAAGTACAAACTATATAATTTAAAAGTACTAACTATACAGTTTAAAAGTGTTATATCTAGTACTATAAAAGTACTAATCAAATTTAGTGTCTGCTAACAGTTGATATACAGAAGTCAAGATATTAGAACAAAGAATCATTTAATGTTATGTTAAAACTGGAATTTTATATTAACACGTGATTTACGTTGAGTATGTAAGTGAAAGTAAAGCAGATGCTGAACGTAAATCACGTGTTAATGTAAAATTCCAGTCATTGAACACCGTAAATATATGGGCAGCGTTAGATAGAGCAAATAAATGTAAAACTCAATTAATTTAATGAACATAGATATAAATTTAAAAAAAACAGTGTATTATAGTATGATCTTTTTGAATAAAATTGGATGGATGTATTTAAATGCCCTTATTAAAAATAATACTGGAAATTTTGTGAATATTTAATTATTATTTCTTTCCTATACCCGCCTGCCTTCTCGGACTTCTACATTCTAAGCCAAGGGACGGTAAATTTTTTTCATAAAAAGCCTTTTATCGAATTATGTTTGCATAAATATTATTTCCGGGGCCCGAAGTTAGAGGCACGAATTATGAACTGCACATTTTTGAAATTGAGCCTACTTTTTGTTGCAGTGAGTGTTTGCTTTGCATAAAGATAGTGTAATAAAATACTTTGTAATTTTTTTATTATAAATATTATTGTAGTTTTTATTATAATTACAAAATAAAATTATTGAAATATAAAACAATGTTTTTAAACATCCTTATATATAAATTATCAGTTTTCTATAACCAAATATAAGGTTAGGATTTATAATATTTTATAATATATTGAAATTGCATGAATAATAAAATGTATATTTCACACTCAAAAGAAAAAAAGAAAAAGAATGTGAAGAGTACCCCCCCCCCTCCCCTCAGCTATCCGATTTGACGAATGAACAAGCCAGATAAAAGTACTGGATAGGGTGAAATTCCCAAACTTCTCTCCTACTGTCCCTACCTTTAAAAACACCATTTTTTGTTCCAAATATCATTCTTATGCATGCTGTGGACCAGTACTATGCGCGTTCCTTATAAATTTTTGCGATGTACAGTCTTTCAAAAAATATTCGGACAATTGTTATTACTTCTAATCTATGAAAGATGAATTCAAGAAAAAAATATCATTCGATTTGGAAGAATATTCCCTTTAAAAATATGTAAATTACATTCAATTATTAATAAGTCATCAACCGTTTACTCAAAATGCATTCATTCGTTTACCATCGTTACAAAATGTTATATGTACTTGAGTTATTTTAATCAGGAGAATTTAGAAATGTATTCAAATCAGTTGTTGCAATTTCGAAAAATTGAGCTTGAATAAATCTAAATATAGAGATGACCCCTTATATAAAGAAATATATATTTTTAGAGAATATATTTCCAGAACGACAAGCATTTACTGTTTGATTGTGCAGTAATTAGTATTGTAATAATGAGCAATGTTCGGATAAAATTTTGATACGTTTAAAAACTTTCTTACGAAAAAAAGGATATCCAGACTAAAAATATTGCACATAGATTAACTATGTATTAATTTATGTAATAAGATTTGTTATAGATATCTTTTGCAAACAAAACCTTGATAAAGTAATTTATTCCCCATATTATTAAGGAGGATTATTTTAAGCCTTTCAGTCGCTATTCTACTGTAGTTTACTATGAGATTGATGCTGATGAATTTCGCGAGAAATTTTGTCAGAATTCGATAAATATGACGTTATATTCATTTTCAAACAAGACACGAGATTCGCACTAGTTATCTGATTTCTTAGTTCATTTTTAATAAAACTTTTTGTTCGCAAATATTTGGCTATTCTAAAATCGACAGCAAACCAGTTACGTGGATTCAGTTACGAATGAAAAGCTGCTTGTTCCGTATCACGAAAAGTGAAAAATTAGCACCTGGAAATTAATTTCGATTAATTTCAGTAAAAATAATGAGATTTTTTTTTACTTTTTAAATGTTTTAAATTTTCCACCAAATTCGATTTAACATATTTTGCACAATTAAGGTAAATATGAAATCTATTGAAATATGATCTTGTTGATATATCATCAATATGGGAAAATGAAGCTATTCGTTTTCCTCAAAGTCCGCTGTAAATAATCATAATTTTTATTAGAATGAAATAGTTATGTTTTTCACTTCTTTTTCGGTTTCTCATTTAGTGTGTTCAAATATGCGATCATGTTCATTTAACCCTCTCACTACTTGCTCGGCCCAATCCGGCCATGCAAGTTCTATACTAATAGCCGTTTTTGAGCAGGCCTTTTTTTCAAACGAGGAATTCAGGATATGATGTGAGGGCGTCTTTAGCAATAGCTTGCTTTACATCCTGCGGCCATCATTTGAAATAGAAAACGGTCCATTAATATAAAACTTATACGACCGGACCAGGCTGGCTTAGTAGTGAGAAGGATAAATATAAGAATTTTGTAATTAATTGTGATGGCTGAGCTCAACTTAATTAAGATATTTTTTTGTTCAAAAATAGATTTATTTCATCGATATAAACAGCAAATCACGTGATATGTGGAAAGCTAGGAGGAAAATTTGAAGCAGTAAAAAGACCAAAATATTAGCTATTAATTTTATTAAGAAGTTTCTGAAATTGCCTATTATATAGTTTTCTTTTAATAACTTTGTTTTCGCTTTGTACAGCCAAGTCTGTAATTAAAGGTATTTTCTTCGGAATGATTTGTGAAGTAAGTGCCTGTTCAATGATAATGGTTGGTTTGTAGGATTTAATGGCTCAAGAGCCACGTTTTTCCATGCTGCGCCAAACGTATAATTGAAAAGGGCATTGATTGTCAATGATAATAAAAAAGACTTCATTTCAAATTTGTTTTTCAAACAAAGAAACAAAATACTTTTTATTTTTCATTCATGGAGATTTATGAGTTGGAATTGAAAATTTTTATCTGTATTAATATCTTTTCTTTTCAAATGATTCGTAAAACCAGTCTCTATATCCTCACCTCCAGTCTGCCAGAGAATTCTATATCCTTTTTAAGTATCAGTGCATCAATAGTTTCTCGACGTCTATCAGAGTAACATATCTATAAATAGTTATAATTTGTGCAATGCCTTTCCTGTTGCAAGATTTGTCGTAAGTGTTAGAAAATATTGGTTATTTTGTTTAGTTCTATGACTGCTAACTAGTTACATATTCTGTCATACTAACGGTTCTTGTCGAGCAGTGATATGTCTTTCATTTTAATAATTATTTTAATTTTATTTTTAAAATCCTGAAAAAGGTATTCAAATGTTTTAGTAAAATATCTTTCATTAAACCGATTTCTTAAACTGATTTCTCCGTTTTACTTTTTTCGGAAAGCAACACAATTTTCAGTCGTCGTATTATTACCTGAATTTGTCCATTTTGAAAATATGACTTTAATTAAAATTCATTTCAAACTGAAATTTATTGTTTTTCTTCTTTCTTCTTCCGTCGATGATTATTTAAAAATATTTCATATTAGTTTCAAAAGGCTTTTGGATATTTGATTTTTTGTTATTAAAAAAACTTTTCTTTGCATATTAAATACACAAGAATCCTGTTGGATTTGCAACAACTGCAGAGTATTCAGTCCGTTCAACTTTAAACCTTTAAGATTTTTTTTCTACCCCTATAAAATACTGTAACTTTTCATATACGGTTGTGGATTTGATGAACGAATC
>JAPMOR010038835.1:1441599-1460377 GCA_026543865.1 Argiope aurantia | reverse complement strand
ATTCTTAGTTTCTAAGTCAATAAAAAATATAAAATATTCTTAGTTTCTAAGTCAATAAAAAATATAAAATATTCTTAGTTTCTAAGTCAATAAAAAATATAGGTATCGCATACATATTTTACATTTAAGTATGACATATATATTTTAAAATATAGGAATATTTTTCCTGTATTTTAAAATATATATGCGATTGATTTCCAGCATTTATGAGGGCAAAAAAAAAAAGAAAACTTTAATGTAAAAAGATTTGATGAAGGCCGGACTTCGATAGTTTCAAAGTCAATAAAAAAATATGAAATCTTCTTGGTTTCTAAGTCAATAAAAAATATTGGAATCACATATATATTTTAAAATATAGGAAAAATATTCCTATATTTTAATATATATAAATATTTGATTCCTATATTTTTTATTGGCTTAGAAACTTAGCTATGCTTTTCATAATTTAAAGAATGGAATTTTATGGATGAAATAAGTTCGATTGCATTGACTAGATTTTGATTTAACTTTACTGCATTTTAAATATATATTTGCTCGAAAACAGATAAGAAATTCCAGACTTCTGTAACACAATAATCAGTAGGGATTGATTATCAGCATTTATGAGGGCGAAAAAAGAAAGTTTTATATAAAAGATCTGGCAAAGGCAGCACTTGGAGCATACGAATATTCTCACTGCCTTTTCATCCATTGAAGCCCGCACGGCAGTAGCTCGTGTATTTTCGTAGCGGTGTTTTTGAGTTGATTTAATGGAAAATTTCTTTTGTCATGTTTTGGAAAACAGACGTGTGTCTATTCTTAAAAAGTTGGAATAAGGAAAATTTAACAAATGATTAAAAAATGCTGTGTTTTAAAATTGATTGTTAACAAATTTCATATATTATTTGAACGGTATTCATTCGTTTTTATTATGCTGACTATAAATTTCTTTAGAATACAGAAAGAATACAGGAAGGAATCCAGCATGAAATAACGTGTAATCATCAGATTTCTTCAAAATAGTCTTTACAGGCATTTAGTAATAACAGACATAGTAGTTTCTAAAGTAGTTTTGGTGGTTCTTTGTAGCTGTATGCTTAGTTATTTCAATTCGGAACCTTTTGTGTTTGAATTTAAATTAGATTAGTTTGTAATTATCTTTTAAACAATCCAGATTATTGTTTAAGTCTCATTGTAGCAGTCGATTTTTGCATGCATCATTATTTGATTATTTAATTGTAATTTTTTTTAAATTTTTAATACTTAAATGTTGCTAGTTAAATCAATTGAAAATAAAGTGGTTGATATGTTGGCGGAAGCAGTCTCTATATTAGAATACTTCTAACAATAATACATAATTTTCGCATTAACTTATTGAGGAGACTTACTTAACAATATTTCTACCTATAAGCATTTGCAGTAAGCAGAGTCCTCCCCTCTAATAAATTTAATTATTTAATTAAATTTAATTCATTTGTATTCCTTTCTACTGGAAAGCAATTTCAAATGAAATACTTTGCTTCATTCATTTGTAAATTAAATTACTATTTTTGAACTTTAAGGTCATTGCTTATTTCTGTGATTAGGTATAAAATTCTACTACGAATAATTATTAGCTCATAGATATGAGATTTCAGTATTCAGAATTATTTTTTTTAATAATACCAAATTGAAAAAGTAATGTATGTATTTTATAGAATACTATATTTTAACTAGAATCAACATGCGAGACGTCTACAGCAAATGATAATATTTCTTTTGAAGTTCTCTCTAATGCCCAACAGTTTCACTCTCTTTTTTTCCATGACTAAATTTGAAGAATGAAAGAATTTTGTATATTGTGATAAAAAATCTCTCATCTTTCGTCATCGTTGCATAAAATTATTTAAAATAACATAAAAGTTTGCACAAAAAAGTGTAAATACATAAAAGTATTTTAGGGGCTTCTGCCTAATTTTTTAAAAAATCTGAATCTAAACACAGCAGGAATGAATTATATAGATTTATTTGTATACATTCTTATTCAACTTAAATTGCTTTATATGTGTAAAGTTAAAATTCTGTAAACAATTTTTCACTTACTTTCTAATGCGCTAGAGTTTTAAGATTGTATAAGCATATGTTTTTGTAGTAACAATATACTATTTCAATATTTTTAAAATTTAATAATGAGTTAATATCCTTAAATTTTGATTCCATTACTGGGGTACTGCCTGTTTTTGAATTTAAGAAAAAAGATTATTTTAATATTTAATAATATTTTTAACACTAAATTGACAATTAAAGACAAAAAAATCTAAATTAATAAAAATAAAAATATTAACATTTTAGCACACGAGTAGAAATTTTAAAAAAAATTGTGTATGTTAAAATTGTTTTATTTTATAGTTTGGATGTGATTTTATACTTTCATGTCTATTTTTTATTTCTATAGAATAGTTAATGCTGTTTCTCATATGTATTTTAAGTATTTCTAATTAAGTTGAAATTCCCATTTTTCATAGTTGAACGAATTAAATGTCATCATTACATTTTTGCACATTAATTAGTATTAAAATTAGTTAGTATATTCTTTAATTTCTCGTTACATAATTCTCGATTTTTTCTTCACATTTGTTTGCACAGAGTTATGGGTCCTTAACTTTTTACAATCAAGGCGCTATTTAGGGATATTGCAAATTTAGATTTTATTTTAGCTGCCGTTACAAATAAGTGGATATGGACTTTTAAAAAGCTTTTGAGAATACTTCTTCCCTATGTTAAACATTTGAGAAAAACATTCCTTATGTTAGCATTAATTTAAATTATTAACAAACTAGAAGTTTTTGTATTGCTTTTAAGTCTTTAGTATAATGACGTTCATGATTTTTATGAACTCCAAATTACTAAAACTATTCCCAAAGCAAGTAACGGGATCTTCTTCCATTTCTTGCATTAAAGCAAATACTTACGTTGTATTTGCACAGTAGTACGTTGTACATTGCATCGCTCTAAATACTTAAAACGATGAAATTGGAATTCCAATGAAATACTAAAAAAAAAAATGATAATGGAAAAGAGTATCATTACGGCATTAATACACGGGGAGTAGAACCAGAGCGATTTAAAGAGTCATGAGATTCTTGTGTCAATATTTCTTTATCTCAGAATTAATTATCGATACTTTCACCATAAAAGTTGAAAGTATTCTAGCCTTGTAATCGAAATGATACTGGAAAGCGATTGTAGACTTGATTATAGTTGTAAGAGAAATTAACAGGTATCCGTAATTTCAGAATTTTTTTGTTGAATGTTGCATTAGTTTTATATCTCTCAGCTTTATAGTAGGTTTTTTTCCTACAGAAATATAAAAATCCCCATTTTATATGTGACAACTTACTTTGCAGTTTAAAAAAATGTTTTTTTGATAAAAATTGCTCTTCTTCCATTTTCGTCTACTGTAATGGATTATTCCTGAATTTGATCCTTTCTAATCCATCAAACGACAGAATTTAATCATTGGAGTTTTATATAAAAGATTGTAATTTATTCAGTATCACACGATTTTTGAAGAGTTTATTTGAAAATTGCTTTTG
This sequence comes from Argiope aurantia, assembly GCA_026543865.1. Lineage (NCBI taxonomy): Eukaryota > Metazoa > Arthropoda > Arachnida > Araneae > Araneidae > Argiope > Argiope aurantia. The sequence continues at coordinate 1,456,823 of JAPMOR010038835.1, read as the reverse complement.
TCAAAAGATTCTGTAGCTCATAATTCATTAATTTTTAGCCGAAAAAATTCTTGTCTCAAATTCTATAAATATAGTTCATTTACTTTTAGAATACCTGAAATTTTATTCCTCGTAACATGTAATATTTATTCCTCTTAACATGTATTTAACAATGAATGGGTTTTGTCAAAGTAAATAAATAGAAATAAAAAGTAATAAAATGTGCATATTAAATCAGTTCGATACAAAATTAGATTTCCATTTAATATTTTTTACATTTATAAACTTTTAAGGATTGCATTTCACTTAAAGGTACCCTTTTCTTAAAAGTACGTTAGAATACTTGTGCTTTATGTAGTGCTATTTATAGCATAATTTTTTAATATTATGGATTTAAAAAAGTAATTAAATTAATTAATCGAAAATGAAATTCTGAAAATAATAAAACATTCCGCTACCAACAGAAACATACAGCGATACAAGATTTTAAAACACTAAATTATGAAATCAGTGAAAAATAAATTGCAAAATATCAGTTTTGCAAACATGAAGCATATCATTTAAAAAAAAGCGTTTGAAAGCTATCACGAGATAATTTACTTTTCAATCCATTAAAAGTTGAATTGTTGGGAAAGCCATTTATAAATCGAGAACTCAAAATTATAATCTTTTATTGAAATTGGTCCTTATACTTGTATTTAATTCTGATTGAATGATTAACTTTAGGTTCTGATTGGGAAATGAAAGGATTTGAAAAAGTGATTTTTTTCACAAGTCCATCTTATGACAATACTCAACAATTAAAGAAAACTAATACTTGAAAATCGTTATATGACGTTTAAACAAGTCAAAGAAACCTACTCTATTTGCGCTAAGTAATTTTTTTTCCTTTTCTTGCGTGTAAGTTCTTTCATTTATGCTTGTAAAAAACAATGATGTAGAATTATTATTTCTAAACCTGTGCAGGTTTTTCTGGAAAAACTCTTCAACATTTCGAAGCTAAATTCTTAGTGCTGCTGTTTTCTTCCATTTATTTTTACTTTATCCCACGATTTATTTCCATCTTTTAAAAGGATTTTATAGCGTTGAACTGTCAAAAGAACCATATACCTTCAAAATATTTGCGCATATACTCTTCAATTATTGATTTCCATGCTTCTTTCGTAGCCTTAACGAGATGCACATTTCAGATAAACAAATTATTGATTTAATACAAACACGCTCAGAAACTAGAGTTATATTGAAATACAGTGTTGTGAAACTCTTATGAGATCCACATTTGTGAGATATACTACTCCACTGGTTGTCAACCTAACCTTCAATATCTTTTAAAATCGTGTCTCCTCCCGTATAAACATTATTGTTGCGTTTTGCTTTCTTCTCTTTTGGAACTTAATTGTAAATATTTTCTATCCAAACATCTTTCATACTTTTTATATAGTAAACGAAGTGTAAAAGTTTTAGAAATTTTTTGAAAGGATATAGATACAGTCATAAAATTGGTGTCTGTTTTTAGGAAAGTATGTATTTACAATACCACAAGATCAATCGCCGCAACCGTAGCGGTAAAAGGCGGACATTACTATCGGAAACAATATTGTATTTATCTGAAACACAATTGGAAATATGAAAGAAAAAGGGACAAGTTTAAGTATATTCCTCGTTGTCAGGAAAGACATGCCACATCTATGAATTGTATAATCGAAAGCGAAAAGTTTGAAAGCCAGTTTCTATGTTTAAGATATTGTTCCGACAGGAATAAATTGTGTACTGCTTACTTATGCACCGAAATCAACACAAGTATTGCCAGGAATTTCTCCTTTCAATTTTGGAATGCACACCGAGTATCGACTTCTGCTAATCGAGGACACCGAATAGCTTTCGTTTTAATTTATCAAAACAATATCGCTAAGTTCAATAAGGAAAGTATGTAGTGTGTATTCGCTTTCCTGACAGTAGACACTCACTCACCGGTGTATCGGTACCACTTTGTTGAATGGTGGCGGGGTGGTCGGCTGTACATAAGAAATAGACACCACTCTTATAAATACAGCTGCAAATGCTCACAAATGAACTAGGTGCATTACTTATATGCATATCACGTTGTATAAACAGAAATTGCTACTTTGTATTTTAATTATATCGGAAGTAAAGTGAAATAAAAGATAAATATGATGATATAGAATAAACTCAACTTCGGATTATGTGATGAATGTGTCTTTCAACAAATATTATTCAAACCACTGCCGTGCATAACGGAATTGAAGATTATAAAGACCGTAATTGTTAAATAACTCTGCTCAGAATAGAAGTGTGTTATAACTTATTTACATACTTTTAAGGGTAGAATTTTTATTCAGATTCATTAAATTTTGCAAAAGTTAAGTATCCTATCAGTTTAGAAAGGGTGTAATTTCATGTGATTTATAGTCTCTGTGAAATCCATACATTAAAATTCTAAATATGTTTTTTTATGTAAAAGAACTATGGCAATCTCGAAGAGCTTAAATTCAAAACTGTAACTACATGTACTGAATTGCATTTTTTGGTTGAAGTTTTTTTACCCACCGTTTTTGCCTGAAGCTACTTTACCATTAATTTTGCCTTGAAGATATAAGTCAAAAATTGAAAGAGCAGATTGTACCTTCATAAACTTTACAATTGTTTTTACTTAACAGTGTGTTCTCGACAAAATATCAGTCAGTAATGGGAAATGCATGAATAATGGTATTCTTTGAAATATCCAAAGGAAAGGAGTCAAAATTTCGTTTGTTTCAGAATTCCCAGAAAAAAAATCCTTAAGAAAGTTTTAATTAAAATAAATAAATATCCATTTTCACCCTTTTTTATATTTGGTATTAAAAAGAACCTAATTCTTAAAACGTATCTATCTGGAAACTCCTTCCTTTCTTCCACCAAGATCGGGGCTATACAGGTTTAACCGTTTATCACTTTCAGTCCATGCGCGGAATATATCACTGAAATTGTTTTCAGAATCTGTTAAGAAATATCCATCATAATAAAATGTTCTGACTTGAATTGTGCTCTATTTTTCTGTCCATTAATTCTGTCCTGTCTGTTCATACAGTTGTCCATTCACAAACCATCTGTTTTGTGCTTCTTGTTCTGTTTCATAGAATACACGCTACACGCATTCTTTATCACTGTTACGACTACTTAAGCGATTTAAGCGAGACATCTTATTACTTAGGAAACGGGTAGAAGGCGATTGGAGTAAACCCATACTTAAGGCTGGTTGACTCTAAATATCCCACGAATACAAAAAAAGTTACCTTCTCACATGGCAGGATACCCTGATGAAGGACAAGTCAGACTTCTAACTTTTTTTTTCTTGGAAGGGGAATCAAACACCATAATCAAGTAAAACTTTTATGTTCTGATCATTACCGACTATTCTTCTGCTTCTGGTACCATGCTAACGATATGACCTCTTTTTCAGAGAACTGAGTTATCACTATTTTTTTCTTCTGACGTTTCTCTCTTTCTGTCTCTCTTTTTAAGCATCATTTTGTCATTCGTGAATATTGTAAAGTCCACGATGCTGACTGATGTTAATTTTCTGAGGATTTCAATCCTTGATTTCAAAAGCAAAGTTTATCACTCATAATGACATCAACACTAGAACTATCTTGGCTAAGAGCTAATGATTCACTGCATTTACTCCTTCCAATGTTTATCTGTTAAGCTATGAGGCAGTCAGCACACCGTAATTAATGCTCATAAACATTTACACACTTCAAGAATTGTAGGAGAATAAATACCAAAAAAAAACCCCATTATTTTCATTTTGTATTTTACCACTATTTACTTCAAGCGTATCTAAATTTATAAAATAAAAATAAATAAAAAAACAGTGATAATTGAATTCCTCAAAACTTTCACTCATATTCTAAAAAGGATGTATTTGTGTTTTTATACACATTTTTTTCCACCCTATTCAAACTAAAATTTTAAAAAGAACTACAATTCTAGTCTGAAAATTACATACCAAATTTCATATATTTATGTCATGGCGTTTTGGAGTTATCGCTTTTACATGTTTCTGAAAATACACACTGACGGACATTCAACCTCTTATTGGATTTGGTTCAAATTTTGATAGGTGTGTACATTGTATATGAACTCTTTTTCAGAGAACTGAGTTATCACTATTTGTTTTCTGCCGTTTCTATCTCGCTCTTTAAACGTCATTTTATCGTTCGTGAATATTCTAAATTCCACGATGCTGACTGATGTTTATTTTCTGAGGCACATAAGTAGATTTCAAAATCAGGCATTATCATTCATAATGACATCAACATGAGAGCAGTTATTTGGCTAACAGCTAATGATTCATTTCATTCACTTCTTCGTATGTTTTTCTGTTACGTTGTGAGACATTCATCACACAGTAATTAATACTCATAAACATTTACACATTTCAAGAATTGCAGGAGAAAAAATACCAAAAAAAATAGATTATTTGTTTTGTGATGTACTTTACCGCTGTTGACTACAACTATATTTATATAAAAAACAAAGGCAGTTGGACTCCTCAGTACTTTCCCACATATTCTAATAAAGATGTATTTGTGTTTTTGATGAGTTTTTTTTCCAACAGTTGAAACCTAAATTTAAATCAGAACTATAATTTTAGACTGAAAATTACCTACCAAATTTGATATATTTAAGTAATTAAGTCATGGCCTTTTGTAACTATCGCGTTTACATGCTTCTGAAAATAAACATCTACAGACATTCAACTTCTTGTTGGATTTGGATCAACATTTGATAGGTGTAAAGAATATGTATGACTTCTTTTTTAGAAAACTAAGTTATCACTGTTTTTTTTCTTTTTTCTTTCTGTCGTTTCTCTCTTTCTCTTTAAGCATCATTTTGTCATTCGTGAATAATATGACGGCCATGATGCTGATGTGTATTTTCTGAGGCATTTAATTATATTTCAAAGTCAGGGATTATCACTCATAATGACATCAATACAACAGCTATCTTGGATAAAAGCTAATGATTCATTGCATTCACTCCTTCCAAAGTTTTTCTGTTAAGCTGTGAGGCAGTCAGCACACCGTAATTAATGCTCATAAACATTTACACACTTCAAGAATTGTAGGAGAATAAATACCAAAGAAAACCCCATTGTTTTCATGGTGTACTTTATCACTATTGACTTCAACCGTATAAATTTATAAAATAATAAATAAAAAACAGTGGTAGGTGGACTCCCCAAAGCTTTCCAGCATATTCTAATGAAGATGAATTTTGTTTTTTAGCTACATTTTCCCCCAGCCGATTGAAACCAAAATTTAACACAGAACTGCAATCGTAGTCTGAAAATTACCTACCAAATTTGATAGATTTAAGTCATTAAGTCATGGCGTTTTGGAGCTTTTGCGTTTATTAGCATTTGAAAGAACACACCGACAGACATTCAACCTCTTGTTGGATTTGGCCCAAAATTTGACAGATTTATACACTATAGATGTTAAATCGAATTTTATCCATTTAGCTTTCTTCGTTTTGTAGTTGTCACAATTATGTTAACTTATATTCTAACTGCCGAATATATTGATTTCCTCTGAATATATTTTGCTCGAAATTTGATAAAAATACACGGATTTGGCATAAAGACTGTGGTGGATTGGTAAGAACCTGGAACCTTGTGGCTCGCAGCCCAGTAACATAACCACAATACAAAAGCAACTGCTCGGGTAGCGTAGCTGTTAACTGGCTTATAAGCTTTCACCACAGACTCTCCCTCCAGTGAGTCGGAGGTGAGACGAACGATATGGCTGTGCTGAGTTGTGATGTATTAGCTGTTGATTTTAAGGCGCCTGTACCCATTTGAGTAGCGCCAAGCGTTATGGCGAGCGTGTGTGGTTGCTGATGCTTTTGCTGCGTCAAGTAAGTCTGACGACTTTGGTTACGGGTAGGTGGCGCCACAATAGCTGTGCGAAGGTTGAAAGTTCATCGTCCGAGGTAACCAATATTGCTGATTGAGATGAGCGAGGATAGAACCTCGTACCTTGTGGTTCGCAGCCCAGTAACATAACCACATTACAAAAGCAAATGCTCGGGCAGCGTAGCTGTTAACTGGTTTATAAGCTTTCATCACAAGACCATATAAAAATTTCATCTGTCTAGCTCAAAACGATTTCGAGTTATTTTTACCACCGATAGATATTTTCAAAAAATGCCGTCTTTGAACTCGGGGATGCATAAACTGTGGAGATTCGTCAAATTCTTTAATTTTAATTTTTTTGATGCTTTTGATTACTTTCTCTATACTTCGTATACGAGAAAGTAAAAGTTAGTTGGATGTATAACGGAACATACATTATTCAGAGTTTAGTTGACCAATCCATAAATTCGAATTAAGAGAAATTGTATCTGAAAATGAATATAGTATAGAAAAAACGTTTTTAATCTAAAAATAACAGTAAAGATTTATTTTTGATAGTTAATAGTTTTTAATATGTATTAAATTAATATATAATAAGAAATTTTATTGAATTTAGTGGCAATAACTGTAGTTACATTTTTTATGGTTTTAATAATAGTATCAGTATATTATTATTATTCATTACATTAAGTCATTCTTGTGAACTCTTAAAGGATTCTGAGAATTTAAAAGGCCTTTATTTTTTTATTTTAATATTATTTGGAATGAAACATAATGATTGTCTTTTTTATTGCAAAATAATTTAAAATTTGTCTTTAAGTTTTTTTTTTCTTTTTCAAAATGCTATACAGATTTTTCAGTTTATTTGTTACAGTAATGCAGCTTAAAAAATAGGCAAACATTAAAAGCAGAATTTATATTTTAAAATATTATGTTAAAATCACTCTACTGCTTCACTGATTTAATTTTATTTAAATAAATATAAATTTATTCTTTCGTTGTGAAAAGCAATATATTGTTTATAATTACCGTTGATGTTTTCATAAATGCAACAGTTTAAAAATGCGTGTTATAAACAGTGAGAAATTGGAACACAGTAAGCCCTTATTACTTACTTTAGAACATAAATGCCAGATAAATTTCACAATTCATAATTTTCCTTTTAATATTACTCTAAAGTAAGGAGTGGACGACCTACTGCTGTTTGCATTTGGCTGAAATGAAATTAAAAAGAGAAGTGTAACTGTCATTGAACCATTAATTTCCTAAATATATTATATTATCCACATCATGAATATGTCATTTGATATACATTTTTTGCAATCCCTCCAAATATTAAGCCCGGTTTCACATATTGTATTTCAACATGTCTCACTGTAACTCACTGTTTTTCAAGTGAATGACATCATTAAGTTAGAAACAGATCTTGTTTGACAACGCTGTCTGTAATGGCAGAATATATGTATTTTGTTTAAGTTTTCAGTAAATTTGATTTTATATTGTCAGTCGTTTTCTAACGTAAATATCATGAATTGTAATTGTAGAATCCAAATTTCTGACGCCAACATAGAATTTTGACGTGTTACAAAACAGAGCAGAAGCCTATTTTAAAAAATGCTTACTTATTAATTACAACGATGAATCAAATTGACATCACTTTTATGAGTCATTTTTTCTTCTTGTATTATTAATGATTTTAATTTTTTATTTCTTTTCTATAATAAGTGAATAATGCACAAGTATAACGTAAATTATAATAATTATTTTATTATTTTAAAATTTTTTTTTATCCGAATATATATAGAATGATCATCTAATATTTATGTTTGGATTTATCTTCTCAAAAGTTAGTGGGAAACTGATCTTCTAGATCTACAGGCTTAGATTCCAGATAAAGGCCTGTGCATAAATTATGAATAATCTTTTTAATTCATTAATAAAAATAAAGAACGAAGCCATTCTGGTTAGAAATACTTTTTAAACATTTAAGAATAAATGTTTTAATATTACCATCAACAATCAATGTTTAGTTTAGCAGTTTTTTATATACATATATACATTAGAGTCTCGAAATAGATGAAGTTAAAGGGCGATTAGCGCTTCATTGGATTCGCGCTTATACATCGATAAGAAAATAGTTGAAACATAAGCAAGAGCAATTTGAACCGTAACATTTACAACACGTTTCGGCGAATCCTCATTTTTAAATTTTCGTCAGCAAAGTGAAACCTATACGAATACTCAATAAGAAAAAGCAAATACGCAACAATCCGAGCGTAACTGGGCTTTTCAATTGATGTTAGAATCAACATTCCTACTAGGAAAGTAGCGGATAGTCCTGTTACATGAATTTCGAACTTCCCATGGGAATTTCTCAATGCGTGGGAACTTGCGAGTTCGGTGTAAAGAGTCATTGAGTATGGGAATGCATAAGGCATCACGTTTCTATGAGATTCTGATTAGTCAATGAACTGAGCGACTGTTTAAAAGTGTGAGGCGACTGATTTCCTTAAAGACTTGTAGAGGCGTGTCTGCGGTCTAAATATTTATATTAAAACAGCATGACACGCTTTTCCTTGAAAGTTGGCTCATTAAACACTTTCAAAATTCTCTGATTTGCTTGTACTGTTTGTATTTATGAAACGCTCTATAAATTTTGATATGATGTGCTTAATATACCATCAGTTTGTTTTGAACTTTTTATTTTTCCTGTTTAGGTGGCTTGTTGTTGAAATTATTGCCGCCGAATTCAAGCGTGATCTATTCTTTAGAATTTTCCAATACACTTGACATGCTAAAATGTGCATGTAGTTAACGAGTTATTGGACATATTTTACCATGAGAATCACTGTGGTAGGTCCTGTCTAAATGGGAAAAAAATCTTTTCTTTGATGAGGATATGAAGTCTGTTTAAAGAAAACGTATTGATCACTTGCACATATATATAAATTTTAAAGCATGTTCTTTTCTAAGTGGACTTGTTTGTAAGTTATGTTTTTGTCAAGTAAGCCCTTACACCGTAGTTATATATAGATCACTTGAAAGATGATTTAAAATGGTATATTATTTTACTTTAAATAATTAATAAATAATGGTATTTTTTTTAATGTTTGGTGTTTACAACATATTTTTCTTTGGATTTCTTAAAAGGTTAAAATCACTTCATTCTTCTAATTAAAGTATGATTTTAAGTGCGGTTTTATAAAATGCTTGTACACCTACTTTTCAACTTTAACTGAAATGAAAAGGTGTTACAGTATAATTTGGAACAATGCCCGCTTTTTGACTTTTTTTTCCCGGTGTCAAAAAATGCCTGGGATTTTTCCCGGTTTTGTATTTTCTTCCCCCTAGTTTCTGAGGAATTCTTATCAGTTTTTGCTGTTCAAGAAATGTTGTCACCAATTAATTAATGAAGTTCGATAACATTGTTCCTTATTAAATTAATTCCGGTCTTGTTGAAATTTGTTTTGTATTTAAGGTCAATGGTTAAGAGAATAAACATCCTTCTTTGGATGAAGTGCCGATTTTTTCCTCTTTATTCTAAACGACTGACAAATCTATTCTTCATTTATTTGACAGATTGTTAAGTCTTTAGATAACTACATTTTGAATTTTTTAATTAAAACCAAATCATTAATAGACATTATCATTTAATGCAAGAATTACATGCGACCTATTAACATTTTAACTGATCTTTGTGTTCTTAGCTGTATCTAAACGGCAACGTATTTCCAAAATGGAACGCTGCAGTCCCTATTTTTACTCTTTGTTCTAAACGATTGAAAAATCTATTCATAATTTCTTTGACAGATTGTTGAGTCCTTGGATTACTACATTTTGAATTTTTTAATTAAAACTAAATCATTAATAGACATTATCATTTAATGCAATAATTACATGCCAAAATCCACTGGGGCCATTAATAAGGTAACAATAGCAAGCTGTTCCGACTTCCAACCGTTCTTTACATTTACCATACTTTATTGTATGATATATCTCATTAAGGGGGGTTTACACTTCGTCAGTTATAAGACGGCCAGTAAGATAAAACATGCGCAGAAAGGGACTGATTTATGTTTACCGCAATTTTATAAGATGGATTCAGGCATTCCATGCTTGGCTATAAATTGCCGTTTTGGAGTTCCTGAATTTTTTTTATTTCACTGAGTATCGTAATAAAATGATGGATATTTACACAAAGAAACAAAGTAAAATAAAGAAAAGGTCAGCATACCTAAATTTGGAAAGCTATAGAAAAAAGGACAAATAAAATTTTTAAAAAAACCAACCTCACATCAGAAAAACCGAGAGCAAAAAAAAAAAAAAAAAAATGGCGGAGTTAATTTATGATAAGTATTCAATTTTTTTCAGGGGGTGGGGGAAGCTCCATCAAATTCTACAAACGCATGCGCACTAAGAAAAAAAAATAAAAATACAATACAGCTTCAAGTACCCTGCATTTTTCAGCCTTTCTATGCATGCGCTGCCTACTGGCCAAATGTAAACCCACTTTCATATTATATTCTCTGGAACTTCTTTACTTCGATTGTAATGAAGATGGTTAGATTATATTTTCATGTTTGTGACTCGTTGAAATTTAATGTTTTTGTTGTTTCCGGTATTTCAGACGGACGGAAATACATTATTTAATCTGAAATTTTAATGTGCCAGTTAAATTTTTAATCGAGGAAAAAAAAAACTTTTTGTGTTCTGACTTAAGGAAACTAATCAGAAATTTTTTTGGGAAAAGCAAATCAACATACTATATTAATTCGTTTGGCAAACAAATAATTTTTACTTTCTCAGATACGAAATTCAGGGAAAGCATTGTAGTCATTAAAAAATTTGAAATTGAGATTTTGACGAATGTCCACAATTTAGACTTCCCTGAGGTCGAAAAACACATTTTCAAGAAATTTTTGTCTGTGACAAAGATAACTCAAAAGCTCTTTGAGTAAGACGGGTGAAATTTGATATACGGTTTTTTACACCAATTTTTTTAGATTTGTATTTAATTTTGAGCATACTCTATTCGACGAAAGTCTGTGTGCCTGACTATTCGAATAAAAGTGAATAAGATAACTATAAAGCAAAGAGACCTAAATGGATAAAAGTCGGTTCACAGATTTAACATCTGTATTGTAGACACTGGACAAAGTCACCAATTCCAACAAGGGGTTGAATGTCTCTCGGTCTGTATTCTCAGAAATATATAATGCGATAACTCAAAAACGCAATGACTTACATATATTGTATGTGATTTTGTAACTATAATTGTAATTCTGCGTCAAATTTTTGCTTCAGTTGATTGGGAAAACGCGTCTAAAACAATATTCATCTTTATTAGAGAGTATGCGAGAGATTTTCGGGGAAACCACTCCTGCTGGTATTAAAAGTTTCTTGCAGAATTGCTTACTTGCAAAGGCACTTTTCTCTTTTGTCATTTTATTATTACGGAACCTACTTTACTTCGTCAGAAATAATTATTCATGTCATAGCCTTTCTTTTCGAACTTGACTTACAGAAACTATTCATTTATAACATTCGTTATTCATTAATTAATTATCCGACGATAATTTATAATTCTAATTTTAATTAATTAATTTTTTTATATACAATTATAGTCATTATCAGACGATAATTTATAATTCTAATTTTAATTTATTAATTTGTTTTATATACATACTAATATAATCATTATCAGACGATAATTTATAATTCTAATTTTAATTTATTAGTTTTTTTATATACAAATATAGTCATTATCAGACGATGAATTCTAATTCTAATTTTAATTTATTAATTTTTTATATACAAATATAGTCATTATCAGACGATAATTTATAATTCTAATTTTAATGTATTAGTTTTTTTCTTATATATTATATATAATTATGTCAGTAGTATGCAGGGTGTCTCAAAAACTATTGACCGCTGCGTTTATTCCTTAAATATTGATTATAGACATATGCTGTAAATTACACAGTTGCGTAAAAGAAGGTGCAAAATGTTAAGAAACCGATTAAAATTTTCAGGGGATTAAACTTAAAAAAATACAAAATTTAAATTTTTATACGGACCCCGTACAAAAAAATTTCCAGTGAGTAGAATGTGCCCCATTCTTTAATAAGGTCATGTACAAAATATCAGAATTTTATCATGAAAACTCTCAAAGATATGTTAAAACAAAATTGGTGAAGGGTCAATCACAAATTAAAATGCAAATGTTTACAGATTTAGTGCAGATGACGCGACGCAGGAATGCACCCTAAGGAAATAAAATATGCTTGATATCTTTAGTTTTAAATATAAATTTTAAAATCTATGCTTCCTGAAAAATATTTTGAAATTTTATATCATGAATTGCAGTTTATAACTTAAAAATAATACAGTCAATGAACTTGTTAAAAAAACTTTTATAATCTTTCCTTATGTAATATTTCCTTTATGTAATCTTTCCTTTAAGTTATTATTTCTACAAATTTTTAATACTTTGGAACCAATAAATAGCAAAATTATTATTTATATATTTAATTGTTACTTTTTTTTTTGTAAATTTGTGTACGACCCCTAAAAAACTAACAAACGAACATCCGACTTGATTTTCCTTTTTGCAATTTCATATCCAGGTATGGAAAAGTGGTTTAAATCAAAGTTTATGTAGTTTCATATCTTTGAGACTTTTTGTGATAAATTGCTGAAATTTTGTACATGACCTTATTAGAGGATGGGAAACATTTTACTGATTGGGAATTCTTTTGTACTAGGTCCGTATAGAAATTTAAATTTTGTATTTTTTTAAAGTTTAATCCCATGAAAATTTTAATCGATTTCATAACATTTTGCATCTTTTTTTACGCAACTTTGTAATTTACAGTATATGTCTATAATCAGTATTTAAGGAATAAAAGCCGCGGGCAAAGTTTTTGAGACACCCTGTATATGCGTTGTAATTAAATAGCAAATTTATCGTCGGCTTTAAGCCTCTATTTAATCTGACATTTAAACGTTTAAATAACATTGATTGAATAGGCGTATTAAGGAAACGGTATTGGTCATGATTATTCAGAGTGTTACAACAAGTCCCCCTCCCCTGAAAAGAAAAGAATTTCATGTTTATTTTCTCTTCAGCAAATTAAAGTGTTAGCGTTTAGGAAAAAAACAATAAGAACAGTAATGTAGCAAGTTCTTTATTCGTCAGCACACGTAGAAAAAGTCAGAAGGTAATTAACGTGCAAAAGGGAGAATTTGATGGAAACAAACAAACAGTCAGTTGCTCAATTAAGAAAAAAAAGCTTTTTACCTTGTATATACATGTTTATGTATTAAAAAATTCGTTTTTGAAGCGATAAACAATCTTGAATGTTTATTTTTTCATCTTACTTTTGATTGCTTTTCCGTAGATTTTAACTATTTCAAGTTTTTTAATGCATACGTGTAATTTAGCATAAAAACCTTAACCGTAGAATTTTTTTTTCTTTTCGTTTCTAGCAATTTTGGTTAATGACCTAAAGTAGCTTTAAAATTTTTGAACCGCCGTATGGCCTTTGACGATTCCGAAAAATTTAAAATACTTCATTTTTAAATGCAACTAGTGAAGACCTGACATGCGTTATTAACTGTAATTTTCTATGATTCTTTCAACACATGAATGAAATATATTCGCAGTTTATGTGAACCATTTAAGAAATTATAATGCTTAAGCTTAAAACATATTGGGCTGAAGTGACTTAGTCTAATAGTTAAATTGGAAGTAAGCGTTCTTGTTTAGAATTCTAATCAAATGGACCAAAGACTACATGTTTAGGATGAAAATTAATTTAATCGAATCAAATCTTTAAAACATATTTTTATTTGTGTAATAAAAACTTAGCTTTTGTTTTCGTTTTTACTTTCCTGTATACGAAGACAATACAGTATTGTAATCGTTAAAAAATTTCTACCTGGAAATTTTGACGAATCTCCACGTTTCAGATCTCTCCGAGTTCGAAAAATACAGTTTTGGAATTACGTCTGTCTGTCGCTCTGTCTGCTTGTGAACAGGATAATTCAAAAATGATTTGATCTTGAAGGATGAAAGTTAATATAGGGATTTCATCCAAGATTGGTGAATTTCTATCAAATTTTGAATGAAATCCATTCTGAGGAATTCTTTCACTCCGGCCACCCAAATGAACTCAATAACTACAAAAAATAAAAATCTAGCTTGTTAAAATTTGGTACATATGTTTATCATCTAATATATAGATCTGTATCAGATTTGAAACCATATCCGTTGAGGGGTCGACCGTCAGTCTGTCTGTACTTTTGTTTGCTTGCAAATGCGATAATTCAAAACGTGCGTAATCTTAAGTTATTACGCACTTAAGATTAATGTTATTTGGTACATAGTTTTAGCATCTTAAGTGCGTAATAACTTAAGATTATTGTTATTTGGTACATAGTTTTAGCATCTTAAGTGCAGATTCAATCAAATTTGCAAAAGGGTTGACCGTCCTTCTGGCTATATTTTCGCATGTATGAAAACACAATGGCTTAAATTAATGAAATTTGGTATGCGATCTTGTGACTACAATTAGAGTTCTGCATCAAATTTTGATTTTTCAACTGGCTGAAAAAAGACTTCCCGTCCAAAATATATATTTTTTTAGTACTTGTGTATTATATAATTCACAAGTACTAGAAAAAATATATTTTGCACATGGGCTATTAATCGTCAAAATTCGCCAATGATTGCACGACAAAAATCGATATTCTTTCACTATTTCAGCCTATACCGTGCAATTAACGCACAAGTGTAGAGTTTCTTTATTATACTAAAAAGCGCACAATCTAATCAATAAAAATCCTAGCTCTCGTGGTATTTACGGTCTTGCCCAAGGTTCATAATGCTGGGGGATGGAACAATATATTTATTAGAGAGTGTGCAAGATTGTTTTAGGGAGACCACTCTCAGGTTATTTTTTTTTCTTTTTTGTGTGTTTTTTAATTTGTAATTCATTATTATAAATATTCTGGAACCTCTGAAAATTTTTCTGAAATTCACTTCTTGGTGGCGTGATTCTAATGGAAACAAAAATTAATTCAATTAATGTATTAACGAATAATTATTTTTATTTAATATCTGAATATTATAATAGAGAACTCATAAGTGTACAGAATTTAAAAATTCTAGAATATCATAAAATGAGTGAAAAATTGATGGTAAAGTTCTGTCTTTACTCACACGAAACAAATCAAGAAATTATATCAATTTTGATATAATTTCATGCAGTTAAATCATTTCTTGATTTATTCATCAATTTATCATTTCTTGATTTATTCA
>JAPMOR010038835.1:1401568-1424195 GCA_026543865.1 Argiope aurantia | reverse complement strand
TAACATTTGTATGGAATATACATTTGTTTGTAACATTTGTATGGAATTAAAAATTGTAAATTTTTCTCCTTAATTAAGTAGGCGGCCATTCATCAAAATTTTAAAAGTTAATATTCATTTGTTACAAAGTTATGTTCCGAAAACAGGTTGTTCCTAACTTTTGGAGGACAATTTTGGTGAAATGTGAGCAACTGGTGGATATTCCGTAGAAGCAGTTTTGAGGAATATATAATTTGACCAAGCGATGAACTTTCAGTTCAAAGATTTCAAAAATTATATAGAAGTAATTAGCCATTTGATGAACTTTAAAATTCATTATAACCCAAAAAAGTCGGTGTTAAAAAGTGTAAATGATAACGGAAGAAGATATGTTCTGGGTTTCTATATTAAAGTAATTTTTAAAAATTTCTGGAATAAAATTTGAAAAAATCCTCTATTTCTCTGGTTACTATTGATTTTAAAATATATATAAATCGTTTAGACTACGCAAAGTAGATCACATTAAGATAATAAAAAGTACAATAAAAAGAAAAAAACTGTTAACCACTTTAACCGAAGAAGAGCTTGAAGTTAAATGATGTAAATAGGCCTATCATTACTTTCACAGAGATTGATAATACCATTAAATCTAAAATTAAACTTAGTGATTTGGATGGAACGATGGATATCTGAAAAAAGAAATAAGATTTAAAAAATGTTGGTGGAGCAGTTTCAGTTCGGTGGAAAAATTTCAGTTCTTGAAAGACTATATAATAAATGCAGTCGATTTATTGTGAATTTTCAGAATTCGTTTTAGTTGGAATTAGAGCAATCGTTTAATATTATCCTGAAAATCAACTGAAAACTAATAGAACAATTTATGTGTCTAGACTGTCTAGTTCTTATCCAGCTCACGTTAACTCTATTTAGGACCGCTTGTTATCTTTTAACAGAAAAATGACTCAAGCGTGTTGTATAAAGTTTCCAGTTATTGACATTTGTTGGAGAACGCGAAGGACTTCTATTACTTCTACAGTTTCTCGATATGAAATCCATAAAAAGAAAAAGCTAATCAGTTCAAAAATTACTTCGAGATGAACAAAGAAAATTCGCTAAAATTTATGTAAAATTATCTGAAAAAAATCAAAAATATTTATTACAGTTACATCAGAGCTCTTTAAAAAGTAATCAGAGCCCTCAATTGGACATTATCCAAATGAAAATTATAATAAAAATAATTAATTTTAAAGTTGTTATTGAAACTGTACAGAAATGTTTCTGTTCTCAATTTTCATTCGTTCAACAGATGAAAAATAATTTTTGTTGTGGTTTATATATTTTTTCTCCGAGTATATAAATTACCTGGAATTTTAGGTAGATTTCTTATAGGAACTTATTGCAGTGGCTCTCATGACACGACTGGGGAAATCATCAGAATCTTCACCGATAATGGTCCCTAAAACCCTAATATAAAGAACATTTTTTGAGAAAACGGGTGTGAAGCTTTGAACAATTTTTATTTTTCATAATTTTAAGGAGATTTTATTTTATCTTTTATCAAGATTTCTTTGTTAAAACCATAACGAACTGAATAGGAAGATCAGAAAGTAGGAGAAAGTGACTGCGAGGAAATATTTTGAGCCTGTATAGTTTCTGAAAGAAATTTCCCGATACAGACTTTTGGTTCTGTCGGAAAATAATTACCTGAGTAATTCAGAAGCTAAAGTTACTGTGAAGTAGAAGTTCGAGTGTTTGGGAAATATTTTTAGAACATAGATTAATTTGAAATTGTTAATCGCGCTCACATTGCTGAGAGAATATTATATTTTTTTAAAAAAACGGTCGTTACAGTTTTAACAAAATATATTCAAAAAATCTGATGATATATTCTCTTTTATTTCCACTTAATAACTATAACTGTAATATTTGAAAGTGCAACAAATAATATCAATATGAATTAAGAAAAGCAGATAATATTTTTCTTCTTATATAACTGAAAAATCAAACCGTAAATTCTTAATTTCTATCATAAGTAATTATTCTTTGCATTTAATTGAAAGAAGAGTAATTGAAAACGATAATTAATTTCTTCGAACATAGTTAAAATGCAAACAATAAATTTTTATTTCTTTTTCGCTAAAACAATCTTTTAGCTCTTGCTTTTTCAGTAATGTGTTTTAAACATTAAAATAAAGCTTTTTTTATTTTATTTGTATTACATTTGTTACCTTAATCTGATTTATTTTGCAGCAAATGCTAAATTATACGATATCAATTAAGTCATCCGGTAATATATATCAACCGCATGCCAGCGATTAATCTCCAGATAAAAATTGCCATATGTCATATTTATTGCAACCAGGGATTAATCGCCAATAAAATCACTACAGATCTCATGTTAGTTTGTATACTGTGTTCGCCAATTACATGTGATTATGCCTAAACTTTGCCAATTGCATAAGATTAAATCTCAAGTTCGCCAATGGCATACGATTAAGCCGAAAATTTGTTCAATGGCATGCAATAAATGCGCAAGTATCCCTGCTTCAGTAGGCTGTGTTTCGCTGTTTTTGTAAGGATTAAAAGAAATGTGAAAATATTAACTTCGATAATATGAGATCTATCTTTGTCTTCTAGCTTACCGAGAGTAATATTTTTTTTTGTGTATAGCTAATAGAAAGTTTTAATTTTCTATTTCACAGTAAGTGAAAAAAGTAGCAAACGGATTCTACTTATGTTTAAAACATGTTTACACATACATAAATAAGTGCACTTACTAGTCTATATTATATTTAATGAATTTCAGTTTCATGATTTCTAAATAATATATTGTATCCTCTTTTTATAAACATGGTGATCTAAATTTTCAAAAAAATATTGATTAATATTTTTAAACATTTCCTGTTTACATTTAACTCATTTGATTTCCTTCTTACAACTTAATGAGATATGCACGAACCATCCAAATGCTCTTGGATTTTCATAGCTTCTATTAATTTTGGTTGGAAATTGAAAAAGGTGTCTTGAAAATGGAGAGATGTTTTTTTTTTTTGAATTTCTAAGATACTAAAATTTATTTAATAGAAAAGGAAGAACTATATTCAAATTTAACTCAAAAATTCTTATTTGAGTATCATGTAAAATTTTAAACATATAGAACCATTAATGATTAATGATTTATTAGAAAATACAAGTATAAATGCACACTAAATTCATTTCGAATTTGTCTTTAAGATTTATATTAAAAAAATTGGTTGAATGTGTATGAAAATTTGTAGTAATCATTCTTGACCTCATTGAAACCCAAGATTTTGCCAATTCGTCACTTTATGTAAAGTTATGTTGCATTATTTATATTTCTTTATGCTTGTCAGTTTATTTTGATGGAAACATTGGATTTTACTAAATTGTTACTTAATATAAATTTAAGTAATGGGACATTATTTCTTTTTCTTTTTGCTTGACTCTTTCTTATGATAAGAAAATAGTTTTTAGTGTTTGTTATATACTAGCAAAAGTCATTTAATAACCTTGGGGGACCTCAAGCTTTCTTTCGTAAATAAATTACTTTTGCTTTTAGGGAAAATAATTAAAACTAAGCGGCAAGTGGACACTAGGTTAACGGTTCTTTAAAAAAGTTTAGGATATCATTATAATGATTTTATTTCCAGTAATTTAGATTTTTAAAACCCAAGAAAGGATAATATTATAGACAGTCCAAATAATAAATGAAATTAAAGGTTTCTGATGTAATAGGTTTGGTATATTATAGGCTTAATTGTATTTTTGGCAGTTGTAACAGCAGTTAAAATAATCGAATCTACTCTTTCTTTCCATTTATCTATGTAGATGTTTGTTCTCTCTTCGAAGAAAATAATGCAAATATTAATTGAAGACATTTTAAGTTTCATATTTTTAGTACCACATTAATTTAATTATTAAATTTTTCTCTTTTAGTTTATCAGAAAGCTGATTATCTTTCAATAAAAGTTTATATCATTTATTGATTGGATTATAGATTACTCTGGAAAAAGTAATTTTAAAGGAAAAATATCAAGTATCTTTGTAATTTGTTTATTAAAATAAAAATATATATATATATAAAATGCTTTGTAATGCTTGCCTTCCTTTACGTCAATTTATATAATAGAAAAATTATATCATTTTTTATTACATGGAAATATTTTTATAGGCTTATTTATTTTACTAATTGCTTTCTCATCTTTCTGCAGTATTTTTAATTTGTGGGCATTTATTTAGAGCTGATTACATTTTATTCAACCTTTATTTCATTTCTTCTCTTCCCTGCATCACTTTCATTTTTTGGCACGACTTATTTTTAGGTTATACTGAATTTTAAGATCTTTCAAATAGCTTACTGCTTTTTGACAATTCTTTGGGCAGAAAATTCGTCATCGTTTTGTTAAATTATATATTCTTCATGAGGGATCCTATAAAATATTCACCAATTGCTCAAATTTCATTTAAATTTGCCTCCAAAAGTAAGGAACAGCCTATTTACTGGACTTAGCTTATAACAAATTATATTAAAGCTTGAAATATCGATGAATTTCTGATTATCTAATTCCTGAACAAAATTTATAACTTTGTAAGTAAAAAATTAATTACAAATAAGTGATTGCTCTGTTCTGAAAAAATACAATAGGTTGAGTAAACTATGAAATGAAAACTTAATTTAAGAAAAGGCCTAATAAATTATATTAAATGATGGAAATGTTCAAAATCAAGTGTATAGTATTTGGTAAAATTTTTGATCACGTCTAGGGGGGCATACTTGCTTTTTCCTTGAAACTGTACAAATATTTTTGATAATACTTTAAATAAAAATTTAATAACAAATTTTTTTCTTGCTATATTGCTTTAAAAATAAAGCCCTGTTAAATGAATTCTTTTGAAAAATTCTAAAAGAAACATAAAATCGTTTTCTTCATTTATTTTCTTATATCCATCTAATAGCGCTGAATAAATAAATTATAAAAAATGAAATCATTAAAAAATTTTAGAGAAAGATTTCAATTTAATTAATCGTGCTTATTGTTTAAATTATCATTTCAAAAATATTACTTTGATTTCTATTTGACTTTTTATTTTGTTTGATGTGTACATTAAGAAGGATGTATAACCGAAACAAGATATTAGATGAATATAAGAAAATAAATGAAGCAAACAATCTTGTGCTTCTTTTCGAATTTTTTAAAAGAGTAGTAAAATGTCGCTATTAGTAATTTTTTTCTGGTTTAAATAAAAGGGTTTAAGTTTTACATCATTACACCGAATTAAAATTTGGCCTCAATTTGATGCCTTTATTGCTTGCGTTTTCAGTTTTTTTTTCTGAAACTGAAAATACTATTACTCTTATTATTTATAAAATAAACTTTTATTACAGGCTTTTTTTACAACTTTATGGGAGTTCTTTATTATATTATTATGTATTTGGAATGATTCAGTCAATTTTTTTGCAACGTTATGGAAAAATTTTATTCACGGAGTTGAATTTATATTGTTATGTATTTTGAATTAATCGGTTAATTTTTTTGTACACTTATGAAAAAAAAATTATTTACAAGAATTAAATTGTATTATTATGTATTTTATATTATCAATCAGCTTCTGCCAAATGAAAACAGATCATTTAATTTCTATTGTATGAAAATAATTATTATAAAAGAAACTGAAATGCAAGAAATAATAAAAGTTAAAACATTTAGAATCAAAAGAATACTCAATAAATTTATTAAAAATGAATGATATTTTTCTTTCTTAAAATCAAATTCATGAATTATTCACGAAAAATAAGAAATTTCTGTCCCTCTCTCAGAAGATTCATCATTTTCTCTGAGACTACATTCACAAAAACTATCATTAAAGGGCGTTATGACTTATAATATGATCAGTGGTGGACCGCTAGGCAGAGAAGGACTGCAAGCAAGCCGATTAAAATAGATTAGTCTATTTTCCAAATATATTATAAAATAATATTAATACTTTATCCAAATATAATTCATCAGTTAACTTCCTAATTATTTCATAATGTTCTGTTAGTTAGCATTTATAAACACCAAGTGTCTGCTTAATTGTAATTCTGTGCAAACGTGGACATCACAAGCGTGAATCAATATTAACAAAAAGACAAGTACACGTGCTGTTGTTGTTTATAATGGCACTTGCCATGGAACAAGCTCGCTTAGGAAATCAGCGATTTTAAGCCAAGGAAGTGTCTCTTGTTTTGGTAGCGCCAACTATGGCCAAGAATACGTCTTAGCTACTCAAGCATCACATTCGCTTTCACAACCTCTTTTTACAGGGGGGGGGTACATTCACACATCTCACAGATAAAACAGATGAAGAACAACCATGCTCGACCCAGGACGCTCAGATTACGGGAAGACGCGCTATCCCTATGCCAGGACGCCGGCGCCAGTACGCATTCACAAAGTTAGTAAAAAAAAATCCAATTTAAAATAATTGAAATGTCAGTGAGAGTGGTTTTCCCCAAACTTTCTTACATGCTCTGAAAAAAGGAGCTATCTCTCCCTCCCCCCGCAAAAAGTTTTGGACCTTGGGTAAGGCAGAGAAAGCCTTGCGTGACATTCATATACAATAATTACGAAATATTAACTTTTGGCGTGAATTCAGCATTTTTACTGAATCTGTCGTTTGATCCTTGGCGAGCTTTTAGCGATTAATCCCTGGCATACAGTTAATAGTGTCCAAAAATCCAGTTTATGTTATAGATGAGTTTTTCCCAACTGATTGAAATCAAAATATGAAACTGAACTACAACTGAAGTCACAAAACCACATACCAAATTTGATATATTTAAATTTTTCCGTTTTTGAGTTATTGCGTTTAAATGTTTCTGAAAATACAGACAGACTGACGACCAACTCCTTGTTGGATTTGGCTCAAAATGTGATAGGTATTTGCACTATAGATTTTAAATATATGTATCGAATTTTATCCATTTAGCTCTCTTAGTTTTGTAGTGTTAATTTATATTCGAACAGCCGGACAGATTTTCTCGTTATTGATTTTGCTCAAACTTTGATAGAAATCTACTAATTGGGAGTAAAAAAAATTACTGAATTTCATCTGTCTAGCTCATAGCATTTTAATTTTATCACAGATGACATATAGATATTTTTTAAATGTCTTTTTCGAATCCAAAAGGCCTAAAACCCGGAAATTCCACAAATTCTCGAATTCGAATTATTTGACGATTACAAGACTTTCTATACTTTCTATATGAGAAAGTAAAAATGTGTTGAAATGAGAAAATAAACTATTTTATGAACAATGAGCCTCATAATATTCACTGCCGAAAATCACTATCTACCTAAATCCATTATTAAGCATCATCCGATTAGAAAAATATTTCTAAATAAAAAAGAAATATTGTGAATATCATACTTCGTTTCATGGATTTCAGTTACATTTCTATATTTTGAACTAAGTATTTCTCTCTTTTTTCTGAGAATGCGCTACTGTGATCGAAGAACTTAAATGTTTAGCTGAACACTTTTGCTTTTTATGTGCAATCCAACAGTGCAATAGAAGTAAATTAGTCGAGTTACTAAAAAAAATGTATAATTTTTTTAATATTTCTTTTTCTTATCCAATGCTCTTTTCACTTTAAAAAATGTTCATATTTTTCTCATAAGTATTTCCTATATGGTTACGAATTATTTTTATAGAAAGTAAACTTTTTTTTAAACGGGTTGCGAAATAGTCGCATTTTATATAAAATTATATTTTTTTGCACTGCTTCAGTGATTTGGCGTGCTCGTATTTGAAATCCAGGGAATATTTGTTACACTTTTTGTTTAATTTTTTAATTTTCATCATGATTAAAATAAAATCTTCCAACAATTGCAAAATTTTCACACTGCTTTTATAAACCATTGGAAATTAATTCTGGTAACAATATTAAAAATCCTATGATCCTACATTTCATGTCATTCAAATAGTTCTAACAGCTATTTTAATACCTTGGGTATTCATTATATGTTTTTGTTAAGTAAAATTTATGAATATTAAATGCGTAATTCATACATCTTTCATATGATAATAAGAAAAAAAAATGTATTCCAGCCAGAACGCCCCCCTCCTCTCAATTTTCTGTGTTTTCACCCAAAAACCATGGTTAGAAATTTCATTTAATGTTATTTACATTACCTCTGTGTGCGTATCTTAAAATTTCTGAATCTGAAGTACTATTTTTAATTTGTTTTTCAGCCTCACCAGTATTGGTTGTTGTGTCAGAAAAATTCAAACAGTCAATAAAATTATTAAATCTTTCTTGATTTAGACGTTATTCAGGAAAACATAATTCTGCTAGAAAATATATGAATGTATTTTTTTTTTTACTTTAAATGAACAGTTTCTTGTGTCATTGATAGTAATTATGATAAAATTATTTAAATCTTGATATATAAAGCAACTATGGATAACGCTGTCCTTTATATGAATGTATATTTTTACTTTAAATGAACAGTTTCTCTTGCCATTGATAGTAATTATGATAAAATTATTTAAATCTTGATATATAAGGCAACAATGGATAACATTGACGGTTATAATTTTCCAGTTAGCAGATACTAATAGCTATTTTTAGGAAACAGATTGTATGCATATTTCTGCTACACTAACTGGCACAATAATGTTAATAAAATATGTTAGTCAAACAAATGATAGGAAATAAATCATCAATGAATGAAATCTGTTATGTAAGTGACTGAGTTTCACAAGAATAAATAATGTAGAAAGAGATTGTTTTGGTTTCAAGCATTTTTTATTTAATTTATTACCTTCTCTGATAATTTTAATTTATCTTTATTATTCATTTCAGATTCATTAAAAGCAAGCCCTTCTCCTCTTGACATGACTTC
The DNA here is from genome assembly GCA_026543865.1 of Argiope aurantia. Classification (NCBI taxonomy): domain Eukaryota; kingdom Metazoa; phylum Arthropoda; class Arachnida; order Araneae; family Araneidae; genus Argiope; species Argiope aurantia. The sequence continues at coordinate 1,415,307 of JAPMOR010038835.1, read as the reverse complement.
AGTATCTTATACCTCCTGTGCTGCCACTACAGGGTTTTCTGATACTGGTAAATAAATAAATTCTTTTTTATGCGGTTATTTATAGATAGAAATAATATATCTTTTATATTATTCTACTGGTTAATAAATTAATTCTTTTTTATGTAATTATTTATAGATACAAATAATATATCTTTTATATTATTCTACTGATAAATAAATTCTTTTTTATGCAATTATTTATAGATAGAAATAATACATCTTTTATATTATTCTATCAAATATTTTATAACGAAAATAATTAATAAAGTCGATTTTATACATTTATATTACATATATCGTTTGTATAAGTTTATAAGGATATTTTATATTCGAGATGTTCATTAACGAAGTGTAAATGATAAGTAAAGCAAAAACAGCTTTTATAAACATACTTAAAAATATATTAACAAGTAGAATTTTTTGCTTTAATTATTTTATTCTTTCTTACTTTCATTTATAATTCTATTAATATAATGAATTCTGGTTATTATTATTTTCTCAAATTCACTATAAACTGACACCCCGCTTATCAAATTAAAATTAGTAAATACACTAATAGTTGGTTTCTGAAAATAATAGAATACATCGTTATCGAGAATAGTCAAGTGCACATAATTTCTGCATTCAAGCACTTTAGGAAGTTGTTCAATTAATAATGATAACTTTTATTTATAATTCAATTAATATTATGAAATCTGGTTATTATTTTCTCTCAAATTCACTATAAGCTGACACCCCGCTTGTCGAATTAAAATTAGCAGATTCGCTGATAGTTGATTTTTAAAAATGTAAAAATAATATATCGTCATCGAGAATATTCAAGCGCACAAAATTTCTAGATTCCAGCTCTTTATGAAGTTAGTAAACAATCTATTGCGAAATTTCATTTTTACAAACTTCTAACAAATCAGATAGGGTTAAAATAAAAGAGGGTAAAAAGTAAATTATTCTAATGTGTAACAATTGCTTTTTCGAATTAAGCTATGTATTTCAAAGACAGTTTTCTTATTTGTCATTAAATGGATTTTCAAGATTTAAAATCAGCCTTTATTTTTCTCTTCGCATATTCAATTAAAATGTAAGAATTAATTTGCTGACCAGTTTATCAAATCGATGTGTGGAATGTTCGAGCTTTTAGTCATTGAGTATTTCTTGAGTACTGCATCAATCTGATATTTTGTAGTATTATGTACGCAAAAGTTTCAGATAAACAAAACTGATACGGACTAAAAGTGTCAGGTATTCAGTATTAGTTTTTGGACTCGATTGGTACCGAATGGCAATCTCTTCAACTTCATTCGTTTTCGGTCTGATGATACTATATCAATATAATACAAAATATAGCCTGTTTCACACTTCTGATTCGACCATACGAGTTGTTTCTTTAACTATTTATGTAGCAGAAATTTTGCTAAGGAATGGCCTACATAAAGACAAATTGGGAATTAAATTCAATTTATTTTTCCGCGATAGGGCATGATTTATACCCGGGAATAAAGGGTGAATACATCTGTTCGCACCGGAACACAAGAGGAAAGTCTGTGGTTTTTTTTTTTTTTTTTTTTTTTTTTTTCTCTCGACGCTTTTCTTCAGAGATTCTTACAGGGATTTTTTGACACGTGTCGATTCAGGGAAGGGAATCTTAGATATCTTTGGAATAAATGCCGTATACCCTAGAGATTTTTTATCCCTTCCCTTGGAGCGTGAGAATTACAGAATCATTAATTTTTTTAAAGCGCGTCTTAGAAATAACTATATAAAGAAGTGGAATTTGGCTCAGGAAATAAAAAAATGTAGAATAAAGTAATATGGATTAATTTAAGATAAAAATTAGGAAATTAATTAGGATTTAAAGTAGATTAAGAGATATTATTACTTATTCTTAAGAGATATATATTTCCTCCCAGGCACTTTATCATATATAACGATACACACGCATCATTGAAGAATCTCCTCCTTTTATGCGAACTTTTCCATTCCTCTTTTCAATCATTGTCAAGATCAAGATCACCTTCAAGTCATCGTCAATACCTATTCCGAAAAAGAGAAATCCCGATTTGGAATTATATTCTTATCAGTATTAGCGATCAGTAAGTGCGAGAACTGATTCTTACCTAGTATTCGGTTTCATTATGACGGAAAAGAATCGGTTGCAAGTTGTATCGGGTAGCTACAATCAAGTATCAGTATCAATTGCAACTGATACAGCAGAACTAAATATCAACTCAACTCTTATTATTTTCATTAAATTTTCATAAAATATATTTTTATTAAAATAAAATTTCCAACTTTCTCCAATTTGGAAAAGATATATTCAGTATATTTGAGTGGAGGAAATAAAAGTGAAACAATTATTCATTATATTCTTGCAGTGGCATTTTCCTGCTTAGAAGAATATCTGCAGAAAGTATACTGAAAAACAATGTTTATTAATTATAGTTTACAATTTATAGACTGAAAAGTTGCGTCATAAGTAATTTTGAAATAGTTCAAAATCAAATAGTTGAAAATTGAAATAGTTCAAAATCAAATTAAATAACGAAAATATTATGAATCACTTGTTAATAATTCAGTCAATAAGACATTTTCAACAAAAGTAATCTGAACAAAATGATACTATTACTTCAGTGTATTGTGCTTGTCCATATAAATAAAACATTCTCTTTTCGCTAGTATCCTTTTACTCTTTATTGCTTTTTTAACTAATCGCAAAATTAAGATATAAAAATTTTAAAGAATCGCACCTTATAGTTGCGCTTAGATGCAGCATGGTTAAAGCAGCATAACTGGACGAAATTGCGTTTAGATGCAACATGTTTAAGAGAAGTAATTGTAACCAGATATAAAGGGTATCCCAAAATTAAAGCGAGATTTTAATTTGCCACCACTCAGGCAGTAAAGTGTTGACAACCCTATTAAAAAAACTTTTTGACGGTTGATTGAACAAATTAAAAACTCTGAACATAGTAAAAATGAAGCTTTACACGATAGAACAACGTGTGAAGGCGAGATTTCGATTAAATAAAAATTTGATTTTTTTTTCTTTAAATTGTTATATTTTTATTGAATTGTCAAGTACACAGTATAGGGCAAATGACCTCCATGGCTTTGTTAACACATACGCACTCTTTTGTCGAAATTTTCCATGAACATTTTGCATAAATTTGGCTGAATTTCGTTGATGCAGCGTTGAATTTCCTCCTTCAATGCACACTTACTTGTTGGCACAGACCTTTGACTTCAAATAACCCAATAAAATGAAATCCAATGGTATTAAATCACACGATCTAGGGGGCCAATTCTCAAATTCTATGGCCGCCAGACTAACGCTCCATTTTTACTAACCCTAAACTTTCAACTGTCAAATGTTTTTTTTAATAGGGATGCCAACACTTAACTGCACAAATGGCGTTAAATACAAATTTTGCGTTAATTTTGGGACACCCTTTAGTTACGCTTTTCCGAAATAACCAGCCACAAAATATCTTTTTAGAAATGTAGCAGTTTTCACATAACAGAACAGAGAAAAAACCTAGAGCGTTTCCTTTTACTAAAATTGATTATTAATAGAAAAATTTGTGAATATTTCTCTCAATATATTCATAAAACGAAACAATGAAGTTTTCATATGTTACTTATTTGTGCTATAAAATTACTTTTTTAATAAACTGCAACATCGTAACGTTAGCATATCAAAATGCCTAATTGTTTTAAACGTGTTATTTTTCTCGAAATTGAATAATATATTTCTGTAGGATAACCTGGCTATCAAAATAATGCGATTAAAAATAATTAAGACAATTTAACGCGCATCTTCTAGAAGAAAAATTTGTATAACAATATTATAGTTTTCCGTAAAACTGTTCGCAGTTATTCGAATAATATTATTTTCAGCAAGTATATAAAAATGGATGAACAACGGATTGCAGTTGATTCTAGTTTGAATAGCAAACTATTCGCAACTGGTGCATTTTTGATAATGAATCCGAAATCCATAAAATAGCAATCGGTTCATAAATGTATGTAATTTATTGCATGACGAAATTGCATTTCTTCTCAGTATTCTATGTTATTCTCCATATTATTTTCATAAACAGAATTCGTATAATTAAATAAAAATTACAATTTTTATGAAATAAAATAAACATGAATAAAAATTTTAAAAAGGGTTAATAGATATATTTATAATGTTTTCATGAAAGGCCATCACTTACATGGGCATAACACGTTTCCGCGGAAATGCAGATTCCAAGGTTTTCGAAATCAAATTTATCATTCTTGATCGATTAATTTTCTTTTATTTAATAATTCTACAATATTTTTAATGTCTCAAGCACTTTTTGCATGTTTATTCATTTTATTGCTCAACTAATCATTCTTATTTTGATTCTTGATGTTTATATTTGACACAATTCATTATTTTACGAAATTCAGCTTTTTTTTTTTTTCTTTTTTTTTCGTTGCAAACCTTTGTCATGTCTGCTTGTAAAGAATAGAATCAAAGTGTAAAAACAAATAATCAACGAGTAAATGAGAGGTGTTTCTAAATAGTATCAAAAATAAATTCTTCATACCGTTTGCTTTATTCTTTTTTATTGACCCAGTATTAAATATTTATTAAGAATAATTTTTTTATATCGTTTGCTTTATTCTCTTTTACTGATCCAGCATTAAATGTTTATTAAGAATAAGTTCTTCATATCGTTTGCTTTATTCTCTTTTATTGACGCAGAGAATAAATTTTTCATATCGTTCATTCACTTGTCATTCATTGACCTATATTAAATGTTTATTAAGAATAGATTCTTCATATCGTTTGCTCACTTGTCTTTTACTGACCCAGTATTAAATGTTTATTGAAAGTAGAGTTACTGAATGAAGCGTGAAATAAAAATCACGAAACTGACTATTTCGTTTATTTTTTAATTAAAAAACCACTGTGCTATTTGAATATCTGTTTTAAGTTATATTATCTCTCATGTTTGATAAGATTTTAAACTGTTATATTCACTCATTTCCCACACCTTTTTTATGATCACAATAAATTAATTTCATGTTCTGTCATGAAGATACGATGTAAGCTGAAGAAACCCGATTTTCTCAACATTAACTTATGTCACTTTACGTATTGGAGAGCAGAGAGAATCATTAAATTTATTATCTTAAATTCTCCTCAATTTTAAAGATTTTTGATGAGATTTTAAAATAAAAACATTTGAAAAACACTTGAATATTTAAAACATTTTGAATATTTAAAAGATTTTAAAATATCATGTCTAAAGTTATTTATTTTATAATCGCAAAACTTCTGGATGATTCCCAAAAATGCTTTTAGAAAAGTTTTTCATTAACTTTAACACATTAATATCTTGTTTTATCTTATTAAATTTAATTTTTAATATTAAGTTCTCTTTCTGGACTTAAGACGAAAGACACTGAGAACAGATGGAAGATACTGAGAGCGAAATCTGTGATTATGTCCTCTATTGTTTTAAAATGATAAACTGTTAAGCGTTTTGTGTGTGACAGTATTAAAAACAATAAATAAACAAAATTTTGAATCGGTACAATTAGTTTAACAAGCGTGAACAAAATGGTTTTAAACTTCCAAATAAAAGTTAAGTTAAAATTTGAAATATTATTTGTCGATATCGATAAACGTCTAAAGCTAATTCAGAGCGTAAAGTTCCGTTTGGCTTTGCATCATTTTCGGTGTAGAAATTTGCAAAATATTTTGTTAAAAACAAAGGAGATACTACGTTTGTCATTTTCCGAAATATTGGGTGCTTGCATGCATTTTGATCATTTTTTCACTTTTTAAAGGCATTTACTCAGAAAAATTGGTGCAATTTATATCAATAAAAATATTTTCCATCATTTTTTACAACTTTTACCCACTTCGTCCAATAAGTCTTCCAATCTATTGTCTTCGAATTTTTAGGTCCTCCAAGCCGTTTTTTGTCATTGACATCGAAATCACCACTCTTAAATCATTGAAACCAAAAAGGATAATTGGGATATGACGGAGCACCATCACCATAAGTTTCTAAAAGTGTCTGATGGGCTTCGGCAGCAGATTTCTTCAAACCAAACAAAAAAAAAAAGCAATGAATGTCGAAAATGCAATTTGGAGCGTTCTATTATTGGAGTCTTTATACCCTGAATAATTTAATAAAACAAAAGGGAAACTTTCAAAATGATAACAATAAGGTAATAGTAAATTGGTAAAACCCAACACCATTGTCGTTTATACAGATACTTCGTATGTTTACTAATATATGTCGCTAATTAAAATACATGCAAGACCCTAATATAACCTTATGCGAATAAGCTCAAGTAACTATTAATATAACGAGAACTAAAATAAAGAATTTCATCAACGTATATATTCTGAAATATTTAATATTTTTTTAAGAATCGAAACAGCTCATGCATACTTCGAAATAGAAAAATGATCCTTCAACTAGAAACATTTTTTTTTAACTTGAATAAAGATCGATCATCACTTTTTCTATCCATAAAACAAAGAAGTAATTTAAATCATTTTTAAACTTCTGGACATCAGCCATCCGTCAAAAGCAATTACCTTTGTTATTAATAGCTGCTGAAAAAAACTTTTTTTGTCCCTTCTTTATTTATCTTTGTCCACATCTGGGGAACTATTCTGTGGTATTTCTTTTTGAAGATGCTCTTTTCCGAAACCACTGTAAATAAAAATTTCTAAATAAAAATACTACAAATGCAGAAGGGGAAAAAAATAGAGTAAAATCCCTCTAAAGCCTTTACGCTACATAGAGCATGCATATTTTTTACGAAACGAATCCTGAAAAGAATAGTTTCTTTATTTTGCTTCCATGAATGATCAACAGTTTACAAATTTTTGTAGTCTCTCAGGTTGCCTGTCTTTGATTTCCAGAAGGGGGAATCGAAGCGCATAAAAGAGGGAATACTTAATGATGTGCATCGGTTGAATGCAGGCCAGGCCATTCAAGCGTGTATTTTTATTTAGATTCTACTTGATAGTTGTTCGGTACACTATCAACGATGTCAAAGTTCAAAACTCTTCTGTGCATCGTTTTTTTAAATTTTTTTATTTATTTTTATGCGATTTCAACCTATGACACTGGGGTTGAGAGGATATGAAGCTGTCTTAAGCATACTATATTAAAAAGGATTTTTGAATATGCAAACATTTCAACTCTTTTCCACCAGCAAATCTTCCAGCTGCCAAGAAATTTGAGTCTAACAGATGTTCGAAACGAATTTTTAAAAGTGTTTTATTAGGGAAGAACCTTTTATATTATTTTTTACAAGATACACTGAAATAATGAATGGTAATTATTGCATTCGTTTAAAACAGTACGGTTTCTATATTTCTTTTGCAGTTTCTTGTTCGTAAAATTTCTATTAAAATCGAAGAAGAGGTTGAGAAAAGAATAGAATTGTACAAATGATTCTAGACATTTATTTTCATCCACTCAACCCAGAAAGTTTTTCTTGTTGTGACTTCATATTTAGTTACAATTAGTTTCTATTTAGTTCAGCGACCATGTTAGCTATCGATTCTATTGTCGATTTCAACCTGGGACGCTTGAAGTTGAGAGGATCTGAAGCTGTCTTATGCATATCGCATGAAAAAGGATTTTTAAATATGCAAGCATTTCACCATTTTCCCCCCTGAAAATTTTCCAGCTGCCAAGAAATTTGAATCTAACAGATATTCGAAACATATTTTTAAAATTTTTCTATTAGGGAAGAACCTTTTATATTATTTTTTTACAAGATGCACTGAAATAATCAATAATAATTAATGCATTCATTTAAAGCAACACAGTTGGATATTTCTTTTGCAGTTTCCTGTTTGTTAAATCTCGATTAAAATTGTAGAAATGATGGAGAAAAGAATGGAATTGTACAAATGTTCGCAAACATTTTTTTTTCATTATAAACCTATTCAACCTACAGAGTTTTTCTAGTTGTTATGACTTATTATTTAGATAGAGGTTTCAATTCAGTTCAGATATAATATTAGTTATCTATTCGATTATCGATTTCAACATCGGCACTGGGAGTTGAGAGGATCTGAAGCTGTCTTGTGCATAACGCATTAAAAAGGATTTTTGAATATGCAAACATTTCAACATTTTTCCACCTGCAAATCTTCCAGCTGCCAATAAGTTTGGATCGGACAGATGTTCGAAACATATTTTTAAAGATTTTCTATTAGAGAAGAACCTTTTACGTTATTTTTTTTTTACAAGATACACTGAAACAATGATTGGAAATTGTTGATGCATTTAAAATAGTATGGTTTCTGTATTTATTTTGCAGTTTCTTGTTTGTTAAATCTCTATTAAAATTGTAGAAGAGGTTCACATGTTTTTTCCTGGCAAATCTTTCAGCTGATAAAGAATCAGATGTTCAAAATGTATTTTTAAAGGTTTTCAATTGGAGCGAAGTCTTTTATTATTAATTTTATATGTGGACTGAAATAAAGAATGATAATTACTGTATTTATTTAAAACAGTACCGTTGGGTTTTTTTGAAGTTTCTTATTTGGCACATCTCCATTAAAATTGTAGAAAAGGTCGGGAAAAGAATAAAAGTGTACAAATGATCCAAGGCATTTGTTTTCATTACAACTCTATTTTCATGTTGTTATGCCTTCATATTTATAAGCCTTCTATTCAGTTCAGCTACAATGTCAGTTGAAAGATTTCATTATTTCAGACATAAAGACCTCTGAATACTTTGGATCAAACAACGGAGAAACAGTAGGTCAATTTTGTTTTCTAATGCGCAAAAAAAGCGGTCCACAAATAGGAGATTTGTACAAACCCAATAAAATTTTGAAAGTCATAAATTTTTAATAAAGATGTGATTTATGCGGTAATTCTTGAAAATCAGAAGACGTCTTTCGATTTCCTCTTTCTCATTACTTCTTATTATTTCTTTTATTATTACTTATTATGTCTTTAATTGTACCTTTTATTTCTTTTTTGAGTAAATTCATTTTTATTGGGCTATTTAAAAGCGTAAATGCTGATATTTTTTATTCATTATTTTATTACTTTTCATTTTCACGATATATTTTTAATATTTTTTAAATTTAATGTAAATTAAAAACATGTCACACATTGAAATTATCCCAAAATTCTAAAAGATGATCCCTGGGAAATTTAGGAATTTGTTATTGATTTATTTTTAGTGTAGTTTTATTACTTTATTTTTCATTCAGAGTCTTTGAAGAATTTTAATTCTTTATTTCAATGCCCACATATAAATCTCTTGATTCGAAAAACTTGTTGAAAAACTAAATTGATTTACTTTGTTCCAAGAGCGAATAGATGAAAATTCAATCGACAATAAATGCGAAAAATTTCTTTAATGCCGAGCTTAATTGGTGAGACTTTCAGTCTAAAATGCATTAAAAGTTTTAAAATAAATTCTGAATGATGATTTTTTTCTGATTTCCTAGTTTCTATGATTGTGCAAGAACTCAATATTTGAACAATGATGAACTTGCAGTTAATCTTTTAAGACAATTAAGCTGATACAATGGCAACTTTTCATGAACCTCTCTGTGGCCACTACTTTATGATAGATAAAATAAAGCTTACCACTGAGAGTTATTAATGAAAGTGAAGTAATATAAAGTTAAGTTCACGAAATTAAAGAAATAATGAGATGTTTAAAACTTTATAGATGCTAATGTCAAGAGTAAAATTTAAAAATCACAAGGCCGATGCTCACGGCTTTGATAATTTCTGACTATCTAAATACACTATATATCATTATATAGAATTCATTTTAAGAAATGAGAAATCAGTCGAATTTCTAACCAACTTCACTCGATTTGGCTGTCAAAAGAATTTGTTTTCTACATAATTTCTTAAAATCCAATTAAATCATCTTTTATCATGATTAAAAATTTTAAGAAGATAGTGAAGAACCAGTTAGATAAAGAACTCAGTAGAATTTTAGATATGAACAAAACCTTGACTTTCACTGTGAAAGTATATGGAGTCAAAGGATATGGTGTGTGAATCACCATATCCTTTCAGGAAACTTTATAGATGCTAATATTTAATGGGTGTCTAATATATTGATTGTCTAAATAAAAAATATTTTGGAATATTTCCATGATTAACCTTTCTAGAAGCTGAACGATTTTGTATGTGAAAACAATGACAATTTACAACTTAGAAATTATTTCAAAAGTTAGTTGAATACATAAAACATTTATATTTATATTAATGAGCATCACTTTTAACTTTTTAAAAAATATTCGTATTAACTATCAACAATGTATTGTTTAACTACATTGTTTAGCCATCAGATTATAGAAATATTGAATAAACCGTATTATTATACCGTTTACTTCATTTGATATCATTTTCTACATATTTTACTTCCTCATATTAGATATATAGAGGAAGTATTGTAATCGTCAGAAAATTCGAACTCGAAATTTTAACCGCTTAACTGGTTTGCCCGAATGCCATACGTGTATCAATTTATCGAATTTTGATAATTGTAAGCAAAACACAAACCATTCATAACGATTATAATTCAATATTAAAATTACTTCGAATACGTAGATAAGTCAATTTATTCATTGTATTTCCATTTGAATCAAAATAAGGAAATATTCCCAAAATATAAGCTGTTATCTTATTAGATAGTAAACAAAATAAAACAAATAAGAGGTTAACTAACCTCCAAGTTTCTGATCTCCCTGAATTCGAGATACACATTTTTGGCATTATGCCTGTCTATATATCTGTGAACACTATAACTCAATAACGCTTTGAGCTAGACGGATGACATTTAATGCCTATAATTACGAACAATTTTGTAGATTTAGATGAAATTTTTAACGAAATCCATTGCAGGAAGTCTTGTCTGTCTTGTTGTTCGAGAAACTATAAAATGCAAAGAGCTAGATAGGTAAATTATGGCACATAGAATTGTCATTTTAAATATAGATATTTATTAATTTTGAACCAAATCTATCAAACGGTTAGCTGTCTCTTGTCAAACGATTGGCCTTTTTTCATACGCATGTAATATTAATAACTCGTAAACGCAATAGCTTAAATCAGTAAAATTCGGTATGTTATTTTGTTACTATAACTGCAGATTCGTGTCAGTTTTGCTGTCAGTTGGCCTGCAAAAATGCATGCAAAATATATATTTTTGAGATTGACTCAATAAAAGTGCTAGCCCACGCCGGAGATCTATATTTCGTAGCTTTCTTTCATTATGCCTTTAAAGGAGATAAGAATTGGAGTGTATGCGAGAACGTTTCTGAGAGACCACTGCAACTGCTTTTTTAAGTTTTTTTTTAAATTTATAATTACTAACATTTCCTGTATACAAAACTCGTGCGGATTTGAAGAAATTATTACAAATCAAAAAATATTCTACTACATGATTGAAATTTCATGACATACAACTAAAGCTTCTTTACAGTAAATTTCTGTAAACTGCACTAATTTCAAAATGCCTCTGTTTTTACTTGTACGCTAACATTTTTTTATCGTTAGAAAAGTGAATAAGTGTAGAATATTCTAACAAATGTTTATGCTTTTTAGTTAGGGAGGAACCTAATTATTATTTTATCGGTCAATGTTTAGAAGTTGTAAATGACAGCACTTACGCAAAATAATATTTCTGATGTCAGTATCCCCATCTTCTCAGTGAATGCAAAGCCTATAACAATAAATTAGGTATCAAGAAATAAGAATTTTGGCCGACTTAAGCAATACATTTTAATTTTACATTAAAATGTATTGCTTAAAATTTAAGTTTAAAGAAAATTCAAAATTTCATGAACAGTGTAACATCATGTATTCACAACTTCCTCACACTTTTTCTTTCTGTTTTACAAAGTTAATCTATCTAAATACGTGACTAAACCCCTCACGTCAGCATAATACAAATTGCTGTTACTGATGTACGGCTGTATGTAGCCTTTTCAACATTCATTAAATATCATAATATTTCGTATCAATAACCTAAAATGACGAATAAAAGATGTAAGTTTATTGTATATAAAAAAATATAGAAAATTGGAAATACATTCACATAAGTAATAGTTTTCACTATTTTTTAATGCAGTTAGTTGAATAGTTAGTTTTACAATCCAATCAAAAAATTAATATTTTTAGCATGCAAAAATTCCGCATTCGTGCAAAAATTACGCACGGATGCATTAATAATTCCTTTAAAACAGTACAGAGATAGAGTGGTAACCTTTATCCGTTCATCTCTGTCCGGAAGTTTCTGATTTCTCAACCTTTTTCAAGACAGTAGAATTCCACGTAATGTTCCCAGACACATAGTGTCTTTGACATCTATTCAAACATAAATACTCTACAGTGTGTTTAATGCGTTGATCAAAGAGCTAGTAACAATGAATGCTGTAAAGTGAAGATAACTTTATTGAACTGTAGGATCTAATGCTTAAAATTGTTTAAATAATGAAATCATAAGTTTGAGAGATGAAATTTTAAAAATATAATAATACTTTAGCTAATAAAAGCTTAAATTCCTAAATTTTTTGAACGCTGTTGAAATCCAAATTGCTTCGAATTGTGCTTACAATACTATCTGAAATGAAGATGGTTTTAATGAAAGCACAAGATGAGACAGGTAATAAAATAGTAAATTTTTTATTAGATAAGTATTTAAACGAGTATATAAGTATTTACGCTATGGAAAAGATTGCTTTACCATTAGTTTTGCCTCTCCCATTTCATGACAACACTACTGCCTGGCTATCATTAGATGAATTTAATGACTCCGTTGAATGATAAATTCTCATTCTTTAATGTTAAGTGTAATTTTTTCAATTTTTTTTATACTTATTAAATATCTAGACATTCACATGAGCTATTAGGGGCTATTTTTCTACTGCTTTCTATCTCCTGGAGGAAAAGGGCTCTGAATTTAATGATCCAGCTTTTACTTATTCTAACTTACCTAAAAAATGCATAATAAGTAAAAAAAATGAATTGAATATACTTTTTTAATGCTTAACTTCTAATAATTTTACTTCCCGATTTAACTATACAAACAATATAGTGACCCTACTATGGATGAATTAGTTGGAATAAAGGCGGCAAAAGCAATCGCAACATTTATTAGTTATGTTTTTTCTATTCCTGGTACTTGAAAAAATCTAAATAGTTAGAATTTCATTGCTTCTAAATTTCTGTTTTTATTTACTTTTATTTATTTATTTACTCTTTTTAAGATTTTGCCAACACCCCTTAAAGCCATGTCCCTTCTGAACTGGAATCTGTGTGTTCACTTTTCTTTTTCGGACCACACTCGTTTTTAATCACTCAATAGATTTGCAACAAAAATACTCAAATTTCTTTAGAATCGGATATACTAATTTCTTTGACTCTTGATTTTCTTATTAGATAGATTACAGCATTAAATAAAAATTAAAAATACTTTATAATTTAATAAATTAAACATAATGAACAAAATAATAAAAACACCTAACCTAAATATAATATTTAAAAAAATTAATCGTTTTAGCTAATTAGACTTTTGAAATTTTTTAAAAATAACTATTATCTATTGTTTAGTCTTTAATTTATAATTCAATCATATGATTATTAATGCATCTTGAAATTCGTTTTTTTCCACAAATCCACAGTCAGGTGTCGCCACGTGTATGGAATCAAAATGTAATTAAATTA
>JAPMOR010038835.1:1382321-1401168 GCA_026543865.1 Argiope aurantia | reverse complement strand
AATTTTTGAAAATATTAAAGTATTGCGATTGAAGACTCAAGAATGCAAAATTTCAAAATCCTACTGCGTTAGAAAATCATTAAAAAATCGATTCCAAAATTTCCTCTTTACAAACATGAAATGCCCAGTTAAATAAAAGTGTGGGGAAAAAGTAATCTTGCAGAAAAATAGTTAATCAAAACAATATTAAACATCCAATAATAGAATATAGAAAACAATTAGAATTCTTGATTTTGTTTTTTAAAAATAAAATACAGTCTATAGTATTAGTATCCGCACTTTCGCCTGATACTTGGTTTTTGTGTCTCTATTTTCTCATTTTCATGGGATTTTAGTGAAAATGCAGATATTTTATTTTACTATAATTATGTGATTGTGATTTAACATATGACCTGAATAAAATTCATTTGACTAGAAACAATCATCACACCTATTGACTAGAAACAATCATTACACCAATTGACTAGAAACAATCATTAACTGAAATAGAAATGTTTGTGCATTTGTTTTAATTTCATGCTTTAATAAAAATCTTCTTTAAAAGTGTTTTGATATTATATGGTTCTGCAATCATAAGGGGAAGGGGAGTGTACTTCTGAAATTGCTTGCGAATCAATGACTAATGAATTGAAATAAATAAACAAAACCGCAAAAAAGATTTTAAATGTCAAAGATAATTTTTTGACGTTTTATTTTTTGGTGAGTATTTTACAATAACCTGTTTGCCTTCTAATTTTTTATCTTTTCTTAAAAATAATGAATATATGAATTTCATTTCCAAGAATTTTTCCTTTCAGAATTTTGGCTTGACCTAAATTTAAGTAGTTAAAGCATTTGGTGAATCCTTGTTTATTTCAGACAAGATTGATTGAATAACACGCATTCCTTTTAGCTATTTTGCTTTTTAGTTATGAAAATGCAAAGGTGTCTTTTGATTTTGAAATTGTACAATTATGAAAGGTCATGTTCATTTTGAGTTATCATGTATAGATCAAAATAAATGTGTAAGAAATGTAAGAAGAATAATTTTAAAAATTAGTATTCAACTCTATTTTTAATTAAAAATAAGTAATTTTAATTAATGATTTAAAAAATCTCGAATATGGTTAGTAAATACTATAAATTTCTGATTATTGGCAGAGTTGGGTGTCGCGGCAATTGCAATCTGCAAAATGGCCGGATCAATCAATTATGGATCAAAATGGCCGGATAAATCATTTTGATTAATTTTTATTGATAGAAAAATGCGTAGACATATAGCATTGATTTAAATAGTGGATTTCTATACTTTAAAAATTATTGGTTTATTTTTTTAAATAAAACATCTAATGATTAAATTTTAAAAAAAAGGCGTAGACATATAGCATTGATTTAAATAATGGAATTCTGTACTTTCAAGGTCATTGGTTAATTTTTTTAAAATAAAAAATCTAATGTTTTTTTTTATTCTATTTTATGCGCGTGATCAAACACCTCTTTTTTTATATGCAATTGAAAGATAATATTTTGAAATAAACAACCTCTGTAACCAACCGAAACTGTTTTGATTTTTGAAAATTTATTCGATGACATTTATAGTTTCGAAATGTATTGTCTTACTCATTCCATTAAGAAACCATAGAACACTTGCGATATTTGTAGATTATGGATAATTTTTGTATCGAATTATAAAATCGCTGACAGATTTAATTACAGCGCATAAGTTTAAAACGCGATAATCCGATGGCCTTATGAGGTACTAACGCATCAAGATCAAGGAGTTAAGATATTTAAAATTTTCAAAACTGAGAGAAGTCAAAAATAGTAGGTACCTCTAAGGTTTGATCGAAGTATCGCACCTTTGAGCATAGACATTACCTTATTTTTCATAACGAATGCTATGAATGATCATAAAAATTTAAATTTGGAATAAAATCTCGGTTTATAATTCACTTTTTTTGTTGAATATAACAGAAATCCTTTAAAAAGAAAAGAAAACCTTATTAATTCGACAGTATGAGTTTAATGTCCTGTTTTTTTTTTTTTTTTTTTTTTTTAATGATTCGGTATGCTACTACCTTATGAAAGACAGCAAAAATCATCTTATCATTGATTAAAAATAGTTTCAAAAAGCTGTGTAATATTACTGAAATCAAATAATAATCAAAATCGACGGTTAGATCTAAATTTATTGAAGGGGGGAGAAGTAAAAGAGAGAAAAAAAATAACACTTTGTTCAAACTGATTAGTCACCTCACTCACAAAGAATTAAAAATTTGAACAAAAGAATTTGAAAGCTCCTGGGATTTCACAATTGATTATTCCTAATAAATGAAATTTATTTAGAATCATTTATCTATCCTAGTATTAGAGTTTCTAATTGATTTTTTAATTCCTTTCTTTGAGAGAAAAGGGAATTATATTTTATTCAAACACTTTATAATTATCATAAAATTTAAGAAATAATAATATTAATCAGTTCTGTGGTAGTCTTAATTTCTACTTTTTCTGAAATAGAAATAAACTTTACCTTTAAAATCTTGCATATATCCTTCATTTATTTTCATCATGCTCATTTTGATATAATTCATAGATCTTTCATAAATAAAGTCAGTATCAGTAGATTAAAAATCAGTTGAAGAATGACAGGAAAGGAATTTTTAATTTGTGCTTCTAATGAAAAAATTTGGAAGTTTATATAAAATTTGTCACTCTTTATTCATTGGATATTTTTTACTGATTTGTAAATTAGGCTCTTCAATTATTTTTTAGTTTATCAGATGGTATATAAATTTATTAAACTATAATTTTTGTTTAAGAAAATTTAATTTATGGTGTTACCATTAGAAATGAAGAAATTGACGCAACTTCATTTAACAACTCATAAAAGTTCCAAGAATTTTTGTTAATAAAAGAAGTTAAATAATTTAAATCAAAATAAGCGTGTCAAAGTATGTCTTGTCTTGTATGTAAATTAAAAATATATCTACAATGCATCTGCAAACTGATTGAAATGTTACTGCATGGTTAAATTATTAATGGATATTAAAAAATCAAAAGTATATCTCAGTATATCTGCATACAGATCGAAATTCTACTGAAAGCTGAAATCATTTTTCGATGTTAAAAAAAGAATATTAATTTAAGTGCATTAACCTCCCAATTATCCACGGAAGCGGGAAGTAAATCATTCATCATAAAATGGCAAACTGCATAAAAATGCTTTTGAAAAAGCTTTATTTATTTATTTATTGAATTCTAATTAAACGATGGCAATTTGAATATGATTTAACCTTGAAAAGAATAAACATAAAGCTAGATACATCGAAAATTACTGTATATTCTTCTCATTAATACTCATGAATGATAAATCAATGTTTCTGAATTAATAATTAATATCATGTATTATTACCCACTATTATCACAGCATATGTTGTATATACATTTTATACAGTGTAAAAGTTTCATTTAAGAATCTAATTGGTTCATTGTGAATAAAGAATATAAATTTAAGATGTTTTATTTTTTTATTATAAATACTCAATTAAAGATACATTAAGTTTTAATCGAAAAATGATTCATACATTTTTTATTCTTATTTTTGTGGCTCAACATTCAAAAACGTTTGAGACTCCTAGGTGTACTTGATTCTTATACTCCAAAATTAGTGAAAAAAAACATATTTCAAGAATTTATCCATCTAGCAATTATAGAAACTGCAGAATGCATTTTTTCTTAGAACTAATGTCGGTTGTAGTGGAACTACTGTATTCTGGAATTTGGCTTATTCTGATGTTTTTAATTTGAATTCATTTGTATTTTGATTTTTAATCTGGTCTGTCGAATTTTCTATGAATATACCGTCTATAATTCAATCTTATTTTGGTTAATTCGAAGACAAAATTAAAAATTGTTTCATTTCTGAATTATTTTAGTTAAGTACGTTCTGCGCCATGCTTCTTCAGAACTTGTAAATAAATAACTATTAAAGGCTAATTATTAACTGTAGGACTTTGCATTCTATCTAGAGAATAAAAAGAAAAAAATTCTCTAATTCCTAAAGAAATTTGAGTGCGTTAGATGTAAATTTTATATTTTATGACACATTATTTGTTATATTTATAATTCTGAATTTTGTGTTTAATATAACTGCTTACATGTTTATTAGAATTATTTCGTTTTGTTTGCTTATTATTATTATAAAATGATAAGTATCTCTTTATTTATTAAAATTATTATCTCTTTACATATTAGTTATTCATTACTGAATAAAAATGCTAAACGTCAAAAATAAATCTTGATTGCCGTTTTATATTAAAAGATTATCTGTTTTTTTTTCCTGCGCACATTTCTAGACACAACGTTTCTCAGTTACATTTCTTTCTTGATTAATTTTTGAAAAAATAAATTTTTTATAGTATCTCTTCGAACGTTTTGTTGTAAAGATATTCCATCTTGATTTTCCTTGTGAAATATTCACCAGTCTTAAACTAAAGAATTTTGAAACTCAACTGAGTTTTTGTTTAATCGATTAATTAAAATAAAAGACAGTTTGACAGAAAAATGGATGAAGTTATTGAGTGTCGTTGAAACTTCATAGGAAGTTTTTTAGCATGGGTTTATTTTACATGTTTATAAGTAATTCTCGTGTGAAGTAGTAAAAACTTTATTTTCGAAATAATAAATGCATTAGTTTTTACGGGTGAACTACAAATATGTCAACTTTTTTATATTTGGAGAGATAAATAGACGAGAAGTTTACGTTTGAAAACATATTAGTAACATAAACATTAGCAGTTCAGTTAGTAAATTACGATTTCCACGAGTTGGTTTTTACACGCCCCTCATTTTGAACTTAGTGCTTGTGCCAACTGTGTTTTAAACACTTGACAGTAAAAATAAACATCTTTGTTTCATAATTCATTTCATACCATGATGAAGAAGGTTGCATCAAAAAATCCAGATAAGAATTTCGTTTACCTTTAAATGAGTGGTTTTCAGAAGTTTTTACCTATCTTTAAATCTGTCATTTAAATTATAATAATATAGACAGATTATGGATAGTTGTGTTTTATTATTTAAAAACTTCTAATGAAATAACTCCAGTAAATTATATCTGGTTTTTTATTAGTTTTTTTTTGTTGTTGTTGTTTTATTACTAAGCTAATAAGTATCAGACTGGACATAGAATTTACAGTCTTGAAGAAATATTCGAATTCATAGATTTCTTGATTTCGAATATATATATAAAATTTTTTAACTCTGTTGTATTGCAAGTTAAGACAAGAGTTTGGGGACGAGCTAAAAAACTGTACCAAAAATTTATATAGAGAAATATATTTCTGAAAATAAGACAAGACTCTCTAATGTCTAAATTCTTATTAGAATTTAAATTTTAAAAAAATTGTTTCGGAAGCAGTCCGTTTTTCCGAAGTTGAAAGTTATATAGAGTATGATTTGTTTAATGTGATCAGTATAGATGAATCAGTAAGATCTGTGCAATGCGATTAGTATAGATTAAGAAATAAAAGTACTATAAGTAATGATAAAACATAATACTTATGTTTCTGTAACTCTTCCTGGATTTTTTTTTCTGAAAAAATCTACAATTAACTATTTCATTGTCTTCAAGTTTATTTACTTTTTTTCGGATTTGTCTGAAATAGGCTTTTACTAGTTTAAATGAAATTCAGAAAACCCTGTTATTTTATTTATATTATCCTCACAACTGTACTATGCTGTATTCACTCCAGAAATTTCTTTCATATTTCTTAAAAGTCGGAATGATATTTATGCAACTGGTCTAGCTTAATTCCTAAAGATTGCAGGACAGTTTGTTCTTTTTTTAGTGTTTCTTTCCCGGTAGCACCGATTCTCCAGGAATCGTTTAAGATATTCACACTGTTTGCAGTCTAAAAATTCTTGAAAATGATGAAAGTGTTGGCAATGCTTGGAAGGTTTTTAATGATAAAGTCAGCAATTTCTAAAGCATTAATTGATATTAAGAACAATAAATTTGAGTTAATGTAGAATTTGGAACTTGAATTGCAATTGCAGCTGACTTGAAGCCAATAAAATTTGTATCGAAATAATACATTGCCGAAAATTACGTCATCAAAACGCGACTTCGCAAACTGCCGAAGAAAGATTTGCTTTCGTTATTGGAGATTTGAACCAACAAAGCCCAGAATTTCTAAGGATATGAAATGTTCTCTAGTTCAAAGAATCAGTGAGAGGCGCAGCGTTAATTTAGTTGGATTAATGTAATATCTACATTTTGGAAGAAAGTGTTATGGTGCTACATTTACTATTGATCTTTCACTTTTACCAAATAAAAACTATTTCATTGAATCAGCTAATGTAATATTGACCAGTCTTATTTGCGAAGAAGGCGAATCACTGTCCAAATCTTCGCATTTGGAAGAAGAGAGCACAAAAAATTCTAAAGAGAAATCCTTAAAATTGGACGAAAACTTAGAAAATACGAATCCACTCAAAGATAAAAGTCCTATGTTGTTCAACTAGTAAAAAGTTTTGCTTGAGAAAAATAGTGAAGCAAGAGTTTCGGTCTTTTGACTCAACAGAAAACCAGTCATCAAATGTTTATAAAACTTGGTGAGGCTTTGAAAACTATTCTTGTAAAGGCAGCAGAAGTTGAAGATTTTTTATCTGCTGCCGAGTTGCTCATAACAGAGCTAAAACTACTCTAAGTGATAAAAGTATAGATTGCTTATGTTTTCTCAAATCATACTTTATAAATAAATCATTGATTTTGTGATTTATTCATTTATTAATTAGTAATTTCTTTTTACATTTTGTATTAGGAGGTATCAATAAATAATGTATATAAATTTAAACAATGTATTAGAAAATGTAATGAATGACGAGTGGGAATATAAATATTGCCAATTTACTACTTTTTGACATAACTGTCATTCATGTTGAGAGCATTTGTTGCAGCATGGGATCAGTTTGAAAATTGGGTCTCATAGGAAGCAGCCCAACTACTCACAGCGAGTAGTTGACTGTGTAGAGTCTCTGTACAGCCCATTTGAGATCATTTTCAGGGTCAAGTTCTGACCGCCGAGGAACCTCTTCATGGTTCCAAAAACTTAAGGATTCCAAGTACGGACTCTTTAGAGGGTTCTCCAAAAATTCTGAGCCGAATTTTTGCAGTTTTCCGCAGACGAAGGAAATCTGTTCCGGGAAATTGCCGATTAACATCCTAAAATGGACCCTGCGACAGCGGCTCTACTCGCAGCTGATAGCATTCTATGAGACCCAGATTTTCAAACTGATTCAGTGCTGTAACAAATGTCGTCAACATTTCATGTCGCAGTTATGAAAGTAGTAAACAGGCAATACTTTCATTTCCGTTTCTTATTATCATTTATTGCATTTTTTATAGTGTGTTCAAATTTGTATGCGTTACTTATTGACACCTTTCGTAGCTCAATATATAACGAAATATAAAGTTTGAAATTTATGAATTTTCTTATTTTGTGTAATTATTAGCGGTAAGATTTAAAAATAACATTTTTTTTTCAAATTTCGATGCATTTCTGAGAATTTCGCGAATATCTATTATATTCTTGGGATTTTTTGGGAAAGAGAAAAGTTCGTGAAATCAAAAGATCTAATTAAAACTAAAATGACACTAACAGTATTATGTATAACTATGTATAGTCAAAGTAAAGAAAAAGCAAATAAAAAAGATTATCATACTTAGGTATGATTAATGCATTTCTTAAGCTTTTTTTAATATGAACTATTTATTTTTGTTAAAAATCAAGTCATATTTTTAACTTGACACAAATAGGCCGAAATCGGGACAATTTCGGATAATAATGTCAATTTTTTGATAATATACTGTCACTATGAACTATTTATATTTTAATTAAAATAGGGTATATTTTCAAGCCGGTACAACGAGTCTGAAATCTAGATTGTTCCTGCCTACAATATCAGCTTTTCTTTAAACTTTCCGCTCATGAACATTTATATTTCACATGTAAAAATAATTAAGACTTTATATACAATCAATAATCGACAAGAATACAATGGAAGGATAGCATTTAATATTCCGTTACTAATGTGAGATCAGTAATTGAAATATTGTTTTCCTCTTATATTACAAAAGCGGTGTTCTTATCGAAAAATCATGCATTAATGTTAGCAACTAATGTGTTTCTATGAAAATATCAAAATTTAACACTCTCCAGAAAACTCATTTAGTCACCAAATTCAAATCACCAGAACTCAATCTTCTTACTTTTCCCCTTCTAATGTTTCGTACCTCCCACGTGTGGGAGAAAATATTCTATGTCGGCCAGTAAATGCGATCACACAAGAAATTATTATTTCTCAAACTTAAGAAAAAGTTCAATTCAATTGTAATTTTTTTTTCTTCCTCTTAAAACAGTTTTTCTTTCACTTCCGCTTAATTGCAAATTACCTATAATATTCATATCATTCTCCAAGATTAAGAGATAAAATGCGCTCCATTAAAGATTGGTGTTGTATAAAATGGTCTTTTCTTTATTTATTTAACATATTGACTTGTTTAGTTGGATGTTATAGCTCAAGAACCATTTATGGCCAAGTGGAATCATAAGCATGTTTTTAATAATTTTGACATTTTATTCTGAGATCCGTAAATTATTACTATAATATCAAAATATCGCATGCTAAATTTGTCAAGACATTTTATCGATGTAAAACATTTCTATAGTTTAGTTAAATCTGCTCTCAATTTGTTGTGTGTGATATGTGGTTATTATATGTGATCCCGAAATCACTAATTATATCACTAGTTATATCACTAATAACTTCAGTTGTAGCATCAAAATTTTCTATCTTTTGCTGTGTGTTGTTTTTTATCTACGTCATTTTGATATAATAATGACGAGATATTGCGTTTATTCAAGAGAGTTATATCATGTGCATTTAATATTTATGGAATTATCAAACTGATTTTTAAATTCAACAATCAACCTTACAATTGCACCTTGTAGCATAAAGGAATATCATTCCATATGGAATTATCCCCTTGTCGTTAACGTTCAAAGAAATCATATCATGCTCTTGTCACATATTCTGATTTCCAAGATTAAGATCACAAACGCATTTTTCACAGTAATTCAAAATTACCACCAGTGATAAAATTTGTATTGTGTTTAATTTGAATAATGGGTAGCACAATGTCAGTATCCAATTTTGAATAAATTGTGTTTAGCGTAAATTAAGTAAGTGAAATTTGACCATTTAAACATGCGGGAATCCTGAGGACAGTGCTTTGAATACTATGTTAAGCCCATAAGTTTGACTGATTGTAGTGAGAATGAGTTTTCATAATCCTTTAGATGATAATGAGATAGAAACCCGTTCGACTGGTTTGAAGCTAGACAGTCTCAAGTGAAGGTAAATCGATGATTATAAGTGACCAAAAAAGTGGTATCCAGGTTGCGAAATCTATCCCAAACAAATGGCACTGTCAAAAAAAAAAGGCCAGGCCAATGCCGCCTAAGAATCCAAGACCTGCAAAGACTCAATACTTGATATTAAATGCAGGACAACAAAAGCAGACAACTTCAGAATTTTCCCTGCTTTTGTTGCGGCATCTGGAAAATGAATTTTCAGGCAAAAAGTATATCGATTCCTTTCAGAAAGTGTCCTTTACATGTCTCCATATGAGTGTATACACACAAGAGAGTCCGTTTGTCATGGAGCCGAATACCCGAAGAATGGAGACACCTCTGATCTTTTCACTGATTAGTTGAGATTCTGTACACAGAGTTATTCTTGATATTTCTTCATCTGGAGAGAACCTGAAGTTCTCTGTCATACGTCCAACATAAAGGAAATTCTTGTCTGGGGCGGCATCATATTGGACATTTGAACATTGAAGCACGCCTTTGATGCAGTTGGTCATCATACAGCACTATAAGGATCAAATTCTTGAAGCTTGTGTGAGGTTTTACCGATATGTTGCAGGCCCGGACTTACTTTTTATAGAAGATAATGCGAGACCAAACGGAACTGAATCCAGCAGTATCCTCTTGAAGAAGAGGATATTTGTCGCATGGGTTGGACTGCTAAATATCCAGAGCTCAATTTTATTTAAAAAAATTGTTTGGAAGGGTCAAGGAAAAACCATTCCGCAATGTCATCTTCTTCTCAGAACCCTTTATGCATCAGAAGCCATGATTTTAGATGAAAGGAATTTTCTACCGCAAGTATTACTCGACATCCTCATTAACAGTAAAGATTTCATTTTGAAGCTTTTATAGAAGTATAATGCATCATGATATGACCGTCTTAATCTGAACTGACAATTCACATTTTCCAGATTTTTATGTTGCTCTATGCTTTTTCCCATATTAATATCTTTCAATGACAAATTTCGATGCAATATAACAAATATTTCTCGAGTTATCACAGATTTGATTTTTGTGACTTTAATTGTAGACACCGGCTTGGATCGGTTTATTCGCGCAAACTGGATTTTAAAATACATTGTTTATCTTTATTTTCTGTTTGTAGCAATGAATCGCAATACAGTGTATGACAATGCTTGTGTATGAGGATGTGCTGAGTGTGTATGAGTGTATGCTTGTGTATGAGGATGCTTGAAGGACTTCATTAAAATCTCGATATCGAATTTTTGGGCAATTACATTGCATTGTGTTTATACATTTAATTTATGAGAAAGTAAAAACCACGTTAGATTTTAAAAATTTGTATTAGTTTAATTATGGTCAAAAATTTAAGTACTCTCTCATTTTTTGCTTGATGATCATGCATGTAATAGTATGAAATCTATTTGTATACAAGGATCAGTTTATTAGTTTCGCGAGAATGCATGATTTTAAGTCACTGCATGATAGATACTCAACTACATCAGTTTTGCTTTAGTGAAATTCGAAATATATCTGTACTTCTCTAAAACCTTTCAAATAGCTCGATTCTCGTATGAATTGGGAAAAAAAGCTTGGGCTCCATTCAACTGCATTGAATTAAGATCTTTTGCTTCATTTTGACGGATTAATTCTTGCTTCTCAGCAAGCAATCAGTAGTTTGAATTTTGTTTAGTTAAAATCCTCTTCGTGCTTATCATTTAATGTTAAAAATTTCTTAAGGTTCTTAGGGATTTTTTAATTAATATTTTTATATTTTTGCCATTTTATTGTTGTTAACATTTCATATGTTGCAGATTTAAATATTCTTCTCGTATTATCTTCACTGTTCTATCAAAATGTCATCAATATTTTACCAAAACGTTGTATGACAAATTTCTAAAAACCTTTTATTGATACAAAAAATTTTTATAGGTCAGCTATATTTGATATTAAATTGTGTGTGATATGTGATTCTTGTATGTTTTCACAAAATACCACATGTCGCTTGTGGCTTCATATGCCTTGCTGTATGGGAGTTTTGACGTATGATGTTTGATATAATATAGGCTATATTACTATGTTGACTTTTTGATGTTTTTAATAATAAATCAATACTCTTCTTAAGAGAATATGCGTTTCACTTTCAAAGGACAAATTATATTCTTTTTTAACTGATTTGTTTATATGATTCCTTTCCTGAATTACATTCATACATAGTTTTCGTATAAGAATGGCGCATTCACTTGCGGAAGAATGGCGTACGAAATAATAGAGATTTATTTCATTACTATTATTTTCTATTTAATAATTTTTTTCAACATCTCTACCAAATGGCATCCCTAGTATGTAAACAAAATTTAATGGTTGAACTGATAATTACATTTTTACATATTTTTTATACTCATCAAGAATATAAAAGTGAACGAGAAGATATGAAAATTCTAGCACATCAGGAAAGAGACCAGATTGTGAAATTTCATCTTTACAAGAGAAAAAATTCTTGCACATCAAGAAAGTGACCAGATTGTGAAATTTCATCTTTATAAGATGAAAAATGTTAAATATAAGTATTCGATTAAAATCACGTTCTGTATATCTCCCAATGTATGAGAAAATTAGAACCTATTCATTATTTATTAAAATTGAAAATTTTAATAAATGATGGGCTCCAACTTTCTCTTGCATTTTGAATTGATTTTGATTTTCTCTTCATTGAGGGTTATTCTCTCTTCTTATGATTTTTTGTTAATTCCTCACTTTTTTTTTAATTTGCAGATTGTTTTGTTAAAATTCTAATGTTTTTCTGTTTTACTAAGGTTATAAAATGACGTACTATTATAATCAGAGGGGTTACATATCTGATTCTTTCTGCATTACGAATGTTATAAAATAACGTACTATTATAATCTGAGAGGATCAATTTTTCTAGAGATTTCTCTACTAAGATTTTTAAATATCCTGTATATTACAGGAATCTTGCTTTTTTGATTTTTGCTTTTGGGTACTATTTATATAATGTTGGGAAAATGGGATGAGAAGTTGAATTCATACCTTAATATGTAGTCTCTAAATTTAATGGATATACATTGGGATCTCAGATTTTCAATTTTCAAAAACCTGCTTAAATCTTCTTAAAAGCATTTTATAGCTCTGATCTTATAATTAATACACAATAGAAAAATTATTTGTAATAGTTTGTCTTAAGATTGTTTCTGATTTTTATACATTTCTTCTACGAAATTCACAATTTTCTTGCTTAACACTTTACCAGTTAGTAATAATTCATTTTTTACGTAACTGAGAGCCAAAACGAATTACTTATACATTAGTTGCTCTCTATGTTTGAATTTTAATAATTGGGGTCTAGACTAAATTTTGTGTTTATTACTATTATATACCGATGGATAGCCAGTGTAAACTTATAAATCATCAATCATTTTCCTCGGAATTTACTTATACATAAACTGCTATCCATGCTTGTATTCTTAATAATCGGGATCCAAACAAAATTTTATGTTTATTACTATTATATTCCGATTGATGGCTATTATAGATTTATAAATCATCAATCATTTTCTTCAGAGTTTGACTATTCTATATACTCACTTCTGTAGTTTATTTCCAAGATATTTTATGAAGGTCATTTTTATAAATACTGTTATCTAACATGTATTTATTTTGCAGGTATTGCTCCACGCTCAGCTCCTTATCCAGTTGCCTTATACCCATGTTCTGGAAGAGAAAGATTAGGAGAAGAATGTAAGTTTCCTTCTTTGACTTTCTACAAAATTTCAGCTTTTGCAGTTGCGCACTATCAAATATTAAATTAAAACTAGAATAGCAATTTTAATGTCCTTCTACTGAAGTATTTCTGAAGCGAAATTTATTCAGTGCTTAAAAATTAATTTTAATATCCTTTGTTTTATTATAAAATAAATTAAATATTAGGAATTTATATCTTGCCTAATCGAAGAAACAAATAGAAAATTTTATTTTTATTATGTATTTTATTTTAGTTTCATATATTAATATAAAAGAAAGATTTATGTTTGCTTTAATCAAGTTTCCTTGGATTTTTTTTTTTTCTGAAATTTGGAAATAACATGCGGATTTTACATTCGTATGTTTGCATCGAATATTTACTTTCGTTGATTGCTTTAATATATTTTTTTTTTCGATTGCAGCTTGTCAACCAAAATCAAGCACATCTCCAGTTCTTAGTCCATCACACCTATATACATCCTATTCTGAACCAAATGGAGCAGGTATGTATATATAAAAATCTACATTCCTTAAAGCTTCAGAGATATTAATTTTATTTTAAAAACTAAAAATCCGTGCTTTTTTTTTCAAATCATGCACTTGCATAATAATTCTTTCCAAGTTCATTTTACATTTCAAATTAAGATAATTCAAAAATGTCGTATTGTAATTGGGGACAGAACCTTTAATACAGTTGAAAAAATATTTTATATAGAGTAAAATAACAACATAATTCTGTATAAATTCTTATATGTATATTTGACAAAAATGTTTCAGAATAAAGTGCAAGCCGTACATTTTTAGAGATGTGTTTCTTGATGGAAGAGAAACTAAAACTTCGTTAAATTGTTGATATTTGTTTCATAACTTTGAGGATATTCAATGAGTTTTAAATGCTAATTTAGAAGATTTATAAATTCCATTTGGTATATATAAATAGTTTAGAGCAAGACACAATATGAATTCATTACTGAAAATATTTGAGGCTATTTTAATGTTTATACTTCCTCTATTCGAATCAACAGTTAATCTGATAACAAAGTTTCAATTTAATTCATCAACTCGCAGTTATCGCCGACGACCTGGCATAGGGGTAGAGCATCTTCTCCGTGGTCTGGGCGTTACGGGTTTGAGTCCCGGTTCGGGCATGGTTGTTCTTCATCTGTGTTCTGTCGGTGAATGTGCCCCCCTGTAAAAAGGGGTTGTGCAATCTAATGTGTAAGTTTCATCATCATATGAGCTAGAAGTCGGACTTTACCCTCGGGTGCTCAGGGGTCTTTACCCTCAGAAGCTACTGCACCCCTTTTCCGTGGCAACGCGGACGCGACATCATCAACTCACTTTTATCATATATTTAAAGATTAAGAATAAGTATGAATACTTGTTTTAAACCTCGTGAAATATGCAGCTATAACATTTTCGGTTTTGTTTTCTAGAATTGTATAAAATACGGTGAATGAGCCATTACTTCTTAAAATGTTAATGAAATAAAATTTTTTAGCGTTCTGAAAAAAAAAAAGAAAAAAAAAATTTAAGAGTCATTTTCTCGACTTTTTTTTTTTTTCACAATGTGAAACATTTATTTCTTAGCTTTACCGTATAGTATAGAAAATTGAGCGCACATTTTGGAAAAATACCTGTTTTCCTTTTCGTTTCTCTTCAGGTTTTTTTCAAAATTAGATATGGAACTTCTTTCTCAATGTACAGATCGCATGCCAAATTTCATTTGTCTAATTCGCTGCATTTCGGATTTTTGTTTTCGTGTACATACAGAGACGGTCTTCTTGTCTACGATTCTGTTCGAAATTTGACGTTGACTTTGGTGTTAAACGTTTGTTTATCTCGATGCGTTTTTCGATTAATGTGTTCAAATATGAGTAAACATAAATCCAAAACTATGATGTTTTTTTAAAATTATTATTGAGGTTGGTTTAAAACGCGGAGATCTATTAAAAATGCATTTTTAGATAAAGAACCAAAAAGAAATAAAGTTTAATTGTATAATTTATTTTCATGTTTTTTTTTATTTATCTAAATCTTTATTAAAATTTCTTTATTAATTCTTTATTTAAATCTTTTACACGTATCCGTAGTTCTCGGTCTATACGACACGGCCCCTAATGCAAAGACAAAGAAAAAAAGAAAGAAAAAACCAAGAATTCTAATTTATTAAATTAGATTAACTTAGATATTCTAAAATCACTATTGATGCCATAATGAGAAAAATCTGATTAAATTAATCAGACTATGCTTAAACCTAGCTTATTATTTCACATTGTTGTTATAGATCATTGATCAAATTGATTGAGTTCTATTGATCATTAAGTCAAATACAATAGAAAATCTAGTGCTTTCTTTTCTGTGAATAAAATATGTTCAACTTAGATTCTTACAGTTACTAATTATCAAAAATGCCCTGTATGACTATTTAAGATGCCATGGGGAATTTCATTTCTTCTCGAAAATTAAAATTGGCTTCGATTGGGCTATGCCTATTGAGTGACATAATTAACTTGGATGTCACTTATTTTCTCATTAGGCGTAGTGAATTTTGAACTTCCATTATAAGCGAGACTTATTAGTTAACCTTTGGCGTGAAGTTATCATTTGGGTATGATTCTTTGGCGATTTGGATGATGATTTGGCGTGAAGTTATCACTAGGGTGTGATTCTTGGCGAAGACATTGGCGATTATTTTCTGGCATGCGGTTAATAATATTCGAAAATTGAATTTGTATTTTTTTTCCCAACCGATTGAAACAAAATTTGACACGGAACTACCCTTGTAATCACAAAATCACATAAAAATTTAATATATTTATATATTTAAGTAAGTTGCGTTTTTGAGTTATCACGTTTATATGCTTCTGGGAAGAAAAAAAATAAACACCAGACTTTCAACACTTTGTGAATGCGGCTGAAATTTGATTAGATGTTCACACTGTAGATGTCAAATCTTTGCATTGAATTTTATCCATTTAGACCCCTTCATTTTATGGTTATCGTGTAGACTTTCTCTGAAAGGATTTCACTCAAAATTTGATGAAAATCTACAAATTTGGTTTAATGACCATATACCGAATTTAAGACTTGCTCAAAGCGTTTTGAGTTTTCTTAGACAGACAAACGGGCCTGCAGGCATATTCGGAAGAGGTGGTCTTCGAACTTGGGGAAATCTAAAATGTGGAAATTCGTCAAAATCTTGAATTTGAATTGCTTGGATTTCAATACAGTCTCTTCTATTCTTCATATACGAGATAGTAAGAATGCAGCAGCAAGCTGGGTGGCTGAATTTTAGTTGAAAACTGTTAATGTGCGTCTAATTTTTGCACTTAACCTTCAAAGGGTAGATTGTGTTCTTGCACAGTTGCAAGAAATCAGCATTGTTACAAGAAAACCAACGAACTAGATAAGACATATAGGGCATCCGCTCATGTTACTCAATAAGTAGAAAGAGGCCCAAAATGTATTGTCTATTCTCTTCACTATACTACGAAACTACGCAAAACGCAAAATATTGTGTATGTTTACGTGAAAATCGGGATTAAAAGACTGGTTGCTTCTTGTAAAGAAGCAACCAGTATTAACTATTTTAACTATTTTAAAAATTGAAGGAATACTCTGTAACTTGCTAGTTTTTAAATTCATTGACTGAATTTCAATTCTAGGTGTGTTTAAAACTTCATCGCCTCTTCACTTCTCCTCTGCATATCCTATGTATACTTCTAGATCTGAAACAACTGATACAGGTGAGATTTCGTCTTTTAGTATCTACTTTTGTATGATTTTATAAGTTTAATTATTAAGGCCAAAACTTCTTTAATTGTATGTCACAATCACTGAAAAATACTATCCTGGGATTTTTTTTTCTTAATATCTTCGTAATTTGTGCGGAAACATTGTTAAGATAATTATCTTGACCTGAAGGATTATACAGAATTTGTGAAATACGTATTTTCTATTAAATTTAATTTTATTAATTATTCTTTAAGGCTTCAATATGGACTTGGATTTGTGGAACATAAACTATTGTTTTTTTTTTAATAAATTAGCTTTAGATGTTTTATGTTTCAAAAATTGTCCAATCAAATATTGATATTATGTCTTAACCCTTCTTTGCATGATGATGAAAATTTCCATCATAACATTAAATAAACAAAAAAAGTGTACTCAAAACAAGTGTACTGTAAATTGGTTGTTGCTGACAACTTTTTTCACGATTATTGTGTAATAAGGAACGTAGCTGTAAAAGAAATCAAATGTCACGATCATTATAGAGGGTTTGAATTTGTCAATTCGCTGTTTGTTGTGGTTGGAAGAAACGTGCGATTTCTTGAATATTTTTTATAACTAATATGAGATTTTTTTGCTAATAAAAACGATAATGAGTGGAATAATTTAGAAGAGAGGGACAGTGAAGATTTTATACTGAGCTTAATATATAAATTTGCATGATGATGGATATTTCCATCATACTGTTTTTTTAATTATTTTATATTATATATTTATACTAAAATTTGTTAAACATTTTCCTTTAATCTAGAGTATGAATTATATCACCCTGATTTATTTCACAAGAAAAGAAAAAAAAACACGCAAAGAAGGGTTCATTTGAGATCCACGCTGTAAAAGTAAAAACAAAATTTTATGGCTAGAACAGACTAAGTTCTAGTATAATTCATTTTTCAAAATTAATCATATTTTTTCTCTAGATCCATCATCTTCTTATCTGCGTAGTATTTTTCATACTCCTAGCTTGAGATCCTCAACATTTCTTTCTTTTATGCCGTTAAAAAGTCATCAATCATGTAACTGATTGCACTAACATACTCAGCTGTATTCATTTTCATGTATAGACCTGAGCTTTGAGAGACAAGAACGTTTTTGTGAATATGTTTGTTAAATTTATTACTCTGTTAATTTCCTTTCATAGAAATTTTATAATATTTTTAACAAATTTTCTGAAGAGCTTGTTATTTTTAACATATTCTATAATACTTTTAAGATTAAATACTCGCATCATTTGAATTATTTGCTGAATTGATGCCTATTTTGTGCTATGCAAAACTGTTGTTGAATTTTCTGATATAACAATTTTTTTAAATAAATACATAAATTTTCACATTTTTATATTGATTTTGAGGTTGTGACAGAATTTATTTGGCGTAAAAGTTTACATAAAAATTTAGGCAGAGAATAAATGTAAAGCCATACATTTTTACTTTGTACATTTCTGTAGGAGAACAAGAAAAATTTAATAGCATATAGTTAAAATTGTTAAATATCTTAAAATCATTAGAAAGATCAGTAACATTATTACGAAGGTATATTCAAGTTATTAAATACATGATATATGCAGAGAGTTTCAAAATCGCATGTAAAAAATTCTAGAGGAAGTAGAGTGCTAAAAGGCGAATAGAAATCATATTGATATACACGTTTCGAAACATTATTTCCCGCTGTTGGTGGCGTTGTAAAATCAATAATAGTTTAACATTTGCATTTTGTTCGGTTAATGTCAGTAACTACTTTATAATCTCACACCTGAACATCTAAATAGAAGGAGTTATTTATTATATTTAATTATATTAAAGGGTAGAGTGCCATAAGACGAAGAGAAATTATATTGATTTGCAGATTTAGAAATATTATTCCTCGCTGTTGGTGGCGTTGTAAAATCAATAATAGTTGAACATTTGCAGTTACTT
>JAPMOR010038835.1:1341264-1375577 GCA_026543865.1 Argiope aurantia | reverse complement strand
TTTTAATGCTTTTGAGGAACAGATTGTTTTTTTAATGCTTTTGAGGAACAAATTGTTTCTCGTAGCACAAATTACTTCTAATACATACAATCCGTTTAATTTTTCAGACTTAAGTTGTTTTTATGTCTTGGCTTTGAAAAATAATATCATTTCTAACTGTTTAATTACCAGTTTGAAATCCAATTTTCTACATTTTCTACATCAAGTCTGTTTGCCAGACTTTTCCTCTTGGATGAGATGAACATACAAAATAGATAAAATATTAACTGTTTTCTGTTGTTTCAGGGCTTTCAAGAGATTGTGCCCGGTCCTACACTCCCTATCCCCGTACAAGAAGCAATAATATATCTCGCCATTTGAATAGTGGAAGTTATGTAACTTCATATAGCCCACCACACTGTGACAATCGAAGTACATCATCCATTGCAACTACTAATCTGCTACACAGTTCTAGCACTCCACTTTTGTCGAACTGCATTGATGATCCTGAAAGTCACACTTTACATCATACTACTAATGACTGCAACGATGAAGCGAGTCACTCTAATAACGAAACGGGCATGACAATGAATGTTGACCCAGTAGATCCAACAACAGCTAACAGCAGCACATCCGAGTGTGAGAATGAAAGAAAAGGTATCAAACGACGGCTTTCTGAATCAAGTGAAGAAAACACCTCCATTAAGATCAAGAACAGTCCCTCTATAAGTGATCTACGCCAGCCTTCTCTATGCTCTGACAACAAAGCGATGAGTTTAAATACAGTTGATCCATTCAATGTCGACACTAAGCCAACCAATCACAGTGGATCAATCATTGTTCAACCTTTTGGTGGTAACTCAAAGTCTATGAAAATTGGTGCAGCTAATGTTTCAAATTCTTCAAAGGTTCATATAAATACTTCTTCTTCTGGTGGCATGTCTGGATCAGTAAAACAGGAGCGTCCACCTTTCTCTTATGTCGCAATGATAAGGCAAGCTATATTAGAGTCTCCCAGTAAAAGGTTGACTCTTCAAGAGATTTACAGTTACGTTTTGGGCACTTTCCCTTACTATAAAAGCAAAGATGGTTGGAAAAACAGCATCAGACACAACCTCAGTTTGAACAAATGTTTTATTCGAGTGCCGAGAGAAGGAGGAGGTGAAAAGAAGGGAAGTTTCTGGACGTTCGATCCAGCTTTTAACGATATGTTCGAGGGCAATAATTATCGCCGACGGAAGCGCATGAAACGGCCATCTCGAGAAGGCGTACACGTCCAGAGTAGTGGAGCTTCCTTCACTCCAACCTTTACTCCGACCTTCACACGTCCTTACGCGCATACGTATTTGAATCCTAGCGATTTCTTGACTTCGGATTACCGTTCGGTAGCATCTACAGAGAGAAATTGGCCACTGGCCCATATGCAGGGTTCATCTCAACTTCGTCACTCGGGAAGGTCCAGTCTTGCTTCTTATCCTTCGTGTCAACGCATGCAAGCCCAAACCTTACATGTCGGATACATGCAATCATCGCAAATGGATCCCTCTATTTCAACATCAACGCAATCTTCCATCCCTCTACCTGCTGCCTATCCAGCTCACAGTTATGTTCCTCCACCAGCTGCCTTCCCTGGACATTATCCGACTCATTGTCTTCGTGAATCTGCATGCTCAACCCCCCAGAGCCGCTATCATCCTTACTAGTCAAGCTCTTTTATATTTCATCGATTTCCAATGATCCAGAGACTCAAGAAATCCTGATGTAAGAGATTGACTTCTTCATATATTAAAATGAGACGTTGGCCAGTGCAATGCGAATAAACTATTATGAAATATGTGATTCATCGAAATAAATCTAGACTGTTCCTTATGTCTCGATGCTAGGATTCAGTCATTCTAAATTCTAGCACAGCAGCTTATCAGTTGGATTAGAACAAGCAAGTTAAGAAGAAGATTTTCTTGAAATTTTGCTGTTCGAGGAGAAATATATTTCAGTGAATCTGGAATATTTTAATATAGTTTAGTTCGATGTTTTGTTCATTTTCTTTCGGCTGATGGATGAAAAATATATGATTGATTTGGTTTGAGGATAAGGGTAAACATTAAGGAAGTGAAATCAATTTCTTGGTTTATAACTTCAAGAATACCTCATGCTTCATTCTGATCTTCCTACGATAGATTCAGTTGAAAATAAGAGTAAACTATTAAAAGTGGAATGAGTTTCTTGGCTTGAAATTTCGAGATACCTCATCCTAATCTTGTGATTTCAATTTCATATTTTAAGAGTGAGGAATTTCGAGCAAGAATCGTATTTCTTTGGCATTCTAACAATTTAATTGAATTTTATTTTTTTAGGTAATTCAAAAATGTCTGAATTGTCTTTATTCAATCATGGTAATTACAGAACAGATTGTTTTCACTTAAGAAACTAAAATACACTTGCTAAAAATTTATAACTTGTTCTACTTGTGCACAATCAGGACAATTTATAATGTAAGCCTTTTAATAAGCATATTAAGAGGACTTGCTTTATTATATAATTAAATGCTTAAATTATTTTTGCTTCTACCTTTTAACCAATAAAAAAACTGAAGAAAATGGAGAGATTTATTCTTGAAACAAGAATTTACGGTGAAGTTTAATCTAAAGCAAAATGTATTCAAAGTCCTAATAGTAATATTTAACTAATGCAATTGCTCTGTAAATAAAAATATTTAAAACATTTCAATGCTTTAACCTTCATTAACTAACTTTAAAGTATTTAATTTTATATTAAAACATTTGATCTTCTATATTTTTAATAAAAATTTTCACTTATTACTTCCCAAAATCTTTTAAATTCTACAATTTTGAAACTTATATTACTGTATTCTGGATATTAAAGTATTCAATTTGTTGAAATTTTAAATATAGCATTATTACTATTTCTAGAAGTTTTGAAAGAACTGTATTAAAAATATTTATGGGTGTTATGTAGGCATCAGTTATCAGTGTAGGGATGAAGCAATAAAGCATATTTTTGTGGGGATTATATTTTCTAAAATATATTTATGTATATAACGTGTGATGTGAACTTTTGATAGAAATGTCAAAAACATGTAAAAAATATTTTGGCACATAATATTTTTAAATAATAATAATAATATAAATATTTTATATCCTAAATTATATATAAATTAGAATACATTTTTGTATGTGCTAAATTACATATATGCAGTCATGTTTTGATATTATTTATAACATGAACGAAAGATTTTAAAAAAATATTTTTAGCTGTTAGAAAGAGTTCTGAATTTGTAGATATGTATTATTTGAATCATATACTGTGCATTCTTTTCGAAAAAATATCGTATTAATCATCGATCTATATGGAGAACTTCTTAAGAAAATTTAAATGCAAATTTCCTCTGAAGTATTTTAATTTTCAGAATAATGAAGGGAAAGTACAATTGTTTCTGAAGAAATAAGCTGCTACTTAACTGTAAATGCATAAATCAGCTATTTCTGTTTAGTTGCTGTTAGCTTTTTATCTTATTTATTGAATAAAATTCTCTTTCAAAGTAAATTTCATCTACTCAAGTACATTTTATTTGAAAAGCTGTTTTAATGCTTTATTGTAAAAGTGCCTTACTTATATTATAAAGAATGATGTAATCTTATTTTCACACTCTATATATTTCTCTCAAGGGTCTTTAAATTATTCCCGTCATATCTGTCAATCTGTATTTTTGTACTTGGAATATGTGTTTGCTTGTTAAATTTCAATAAATATTTCCTGTCATCGTTAGTCTCATTAATTTATTTGATAATCATTCCTATATGTTTATTTAACTCTGAAGTCATTGAATGGCGCATTTGTTTATTAGAGATCATTACAAATCTTAAGACAATGCTCGAACAAAACTGGGTCTGGACAGTGTTCTGGATAAATAGAACAGAGTGCATATGTTGACTGCAGTCTTCATAGTATTAACTGAAAAAACCTATTAGTACAAAATGCCCAACAACGTTGTTATGATATCTTCATGATATTTTACGGTATTCAGAACATCGTAGAAATATCAGATAGTAACTTGCGTTTATAGAGAATACTTGATTATACAATTGTTTTCAAAAGCAATTTGTTATGACTTGTTATTTTTAACTACTCTACTCTCTGGAAATATGGTTATACATTTTTAAAAAATTAAAAAGTTTTGAGTAAGGAATAAATGATTTGAAAATCTCGTTTTTTATAGCTTATAGTAGCAACTGAGTAACATAGAATAGTAAACAAACATTTGAATTTCATAAAATTAGAAATTTTGAATGTATTTTATTTTGTGTAAAATAAAATAATAGTCGCTGTATATGCTAATAAACGATCTTGATAAAAAGTAGTCTTGTATTGCAAAGAATAAGCAACAAAACGTAAACATTAGCTGAAATTCTAATAAAATTATTTATATCAAAAAGGAAAACGTTATTGTGAGGGACTACTACCTGTGAATTTAATAAATATTCAAGAAGTTCTTAAGCAAAACAAAATCCCACTTACAGAAATTATTCTATATTTTAAATTAGGTTTCTGTATATCATCACGAAATATATCCTACATAACTGATATGACAACTACTTGTAAATATATACCATAAATTCAGACAAATGTGTACCACATTTTCGGACAAGGGGAATATTAATAAAATTAATGTTGTAAAAATTATTGACATCTTTTAGTAAAATTTATTACTAAATATTACTAAATAAACCTATTGAAATTTTTTTATTAATCTTTTAAGTAAAATTTGTTTGACTGTAAAAATATCTAATTAATACAAGGTTCTTACAAATGAGATAACCTTGTGCTAAGGCTTTTGGAACAGCATCGAATTCCAGCATCATTAAAGATTTAAATTATATTTTCTCTTGATATATGTTAAATCTAAATTTAACGTCCACCAGCTTGTGTGACATCGTTGAAGAGGTGTTTGTTGGTTTAGGTGCCGTTCATGCCATCTGGCCATGATTCAGATTTATAATTGCTCTCAAATTGCCCTAATGTTGCTTTTAAACTTGAAGTGTATTAAAATTTTAGATGCCGTTAATGTGACTAAAAATGGCGAACTTATTAAAGCAGGCATTAGAAATATAAAGGAAATGACTTTAGATGGAAATAGAAAGATCGCCACTATGTTTGCGACGGTTTTGTGCTAAGTTTAGATCAGAGATAACTTTACAACTTCTTAGGAAATCTAGTTGTGATGATAAATTTCTTGACTATTTATTATGCACAATATTGAGAAACATGTTCATGAGAAATTATTGATAAAAATAAACAATCAAAAGTTTGCTTTTGTGAAGGAAAAGTGACCAATGAAAGCGAATCACTTTCATATTTTATGAATATGACATTATAAAGATAAAATGGACAAATAATACTGTTGAAAAGAGGTCATTATAATAGAAGTTTTTGCAAGAAACTATCTTTCTTTTTGTTATTTTTCCTTTATATGGCTGTGCGAGCTTCGTGTATTAAATATGTAAAACAATAAGTCGTTTCTCCATTGGTCATTTCTATGGGGGTTTTTTACACATGAATCATTACGGCATAAAACTATACTAAGAATTTTGCTAAAATATTTTTATTTCAAAATTTCTTTTATAAGAAAATGTTAAATATAAAATGTGTAATATACTGCTAGAGCTTATCATTGAACCTAAAAGAACATACAAAGCAATTACTATTTTGTTTTTCCATCATTATAATAAGAAATCTATTAATATATTAAAGTCAAGTTTATTTCATTATACTTTAACAAAATTATTTCTCTCTTTATTCTTGTACATTAAATCTTGTTCCTCGTGCAAGTAGTCAGTTCCATTGAATAAAGTGACCATAAGTTTTTGAATAAAGTGACCAAAGGTATCATGAAGTTAAATTATAATGTTTTATACCTTACCTACGAAAGAAGAATCAAATCTAGACTATCCTGGCAACTTATATGACGTTAACAACGTTACTTATTATATTGCGAACTTAATTCTTACTGTACTGCGATACTTACTGTACTGTATTGAAAACGGTTGACCATATTCGATTTACAGTAAATATTCAGATAGAGAATTCACCAAGGCTGATTTTTCAAAAATTGCATCTAGTTAAATCTTTTTGAAATTTTTCATTACGAACTATTTACGTATGAAATTTATAATTTGTGACACTTTATTGGAAAAAGGGACAGTTTTGTTTTTTCATACCAGAGCAACATATTGAATATTGTGACTTTTGATCACTTTTAATATTATTCATGATAGAAAAATAAATATTTTTGAAAGCGAACAAACTCTCTTAAAAAGCAAGAGGGGATCAGTTTATTATTTATATTTTGGCTTTTTTTTCTAATCCTTACATGCTATTCATCACAATACTTTCTTTTTTTTCTTCAGTATTTCAAAAGCATAAGCATGATCATTTCTTTTTCTTTCTTTCTTCAGATTCATTTCCTTTTCCCTTCAAAATAAGATTGATCACTTCTTTTAATTATAGAGAAATGATGAATTCTTCAAAATCTATTTTTAAAAATTATATTTTAGTTCATTTTTTAATATAATTAATTATAAGAAAAATCAGTTGAACTCCATTGAAATATAAAACATTTTCGTTAAAAAAGCAAAAATAAATAAATAAAATGTGAAAGTTCAGGGCTATACTAGTTAATACAGCTGTCTAGACATCTCTCTCTCTCTATGACGAATCAATAAATAATCCGTCTAGATTTTAACATTTCCTTTCTATTAAAGACAGCAATATACTCATAAAAAATTATCTTAAATAGAATACGTTAGACTAACAATCCCAGAAATGTGAAATATCAAAATGTGTGAGAATAACATTAGGAAGTAGATTAATTAAAGGGAATCGTATATGAAAAAACTGTACTGAATTCGACATTATAGGACTAAACATGTTGAGATAAAAGTCTGGGAAATATGAATTTTCGAAATTTTTTATGAGAGCTCCAGTAAGAGAGAGATTAATTAAATGCATTAAAAACTGAGATTCTTTTAAAGAGCTTCTAGAATCGAAGATTATAGGGCTGAATGTAACGAGTTACAGAAATGAGTGTAGAGTATATTTATTATAGGATTGTAGTAGAAAATAATATTTGGGAAAGAAGAGTATTCGAATTTTGTTTTAGATTCCTCGTAGGAGAATAATGTATGCCTTTTAGAAAATTATTTGTTAAAAGAAAATCACGCTATCTAGAAAAATAAGGTGTAGCGAGAGATTAATTAAATGCATGAAAATCTGAGATTTCTTTGAAGAGTTATCTAGCATAAAACATTATAAGGGTGAATGTAAGGAGTTATAGGATTGAATATAGGGAATAATATAGAAAGATGAATGTTCGAAATTTGCGTTAGAATCCCCGTAGGCGAAGAATGTAGACTTAGAAAATGATTCGTTAAACGAAAATCACGCTACTAGAAAATTGAGAAGAAACAAATAGAGAGTAAATGAGTTTTTAGAAAAAAAATTAATTTTTTTATCTTATTGATTATTTATGCAATTATTTTTATAGCCGTACTTATTTGACCAGTTTATTTTTCAGAAAATAAAAACATTCCACTGATAACTGATTTTTAGTGAGAAATAAAAGTCGAAAAATTAATTTTAATTAATTAAATTTAATTTAGTGATAATTGTACTAACAAATATTCTAGAATATTGTTTGTTAAAGTATCTAATTCATCGGTAGCGGTGTTCCAATAGATCACAAATGCAAATCGTAATTCTTCTGCTTCTCTTTACACTGGCAAAATAAATTTTTTAATAAAGAACGTGATACGCATTTTCTCTTAAGTACATGTATAGTTTGATTAAATCTGATAAATTTAATTTTACCAAGATTCATCTTTGTAAAAGAATGAGAAAAAAACTGACAGAAATATCAGGGGCACTAGTCGATCAATGATTGATTCAAATCATTTATAAAAATTCATTTTCCTCTTTTTCATTGAGATCAGTTCATGCTTACCTGATACATTTCCAAACGTCGTAGTAATTAAATTTAGGAACAATTTTCGCATTTTACAGGGGAAAAAACAGGAATGACGTCTTAATACAGTGTGATATGATCACATGACAATTACACCACATAAAAAAATGACACCACATTAAATAATATTAACCCTTTGCACTCGAATGTCTTCTCACAAACAGCATTCAACACAGTGTGTCATTCTGACATTTTATTTATTTAATTTTTAATTATTAAAAATACCTACAGAATGGTAAGAAGATGTAGATTCATTTTTCAGGGAAACTCAATTTAAAACAGTAGTATGTGTTTATTTTTTGAAGTAATAAACAAGTGCATGTATTAACTGTATAATAATGCATCGAATTACATTTCCGAGTGCAAAGGGTTAATTTAATTCTTTTATAAATTCTTTGATCATTTGTGTGAAGAATATGAGCAAGTATTGCACTTTTTTCTATAAAATGTTAACACATCTGAAATTTTACAAAAATATACCCCGATCAATATATATATATATATATATATATTTAATTTCAAAAGAGGTTCTGGCAGGAACTCTAATATATTAATCGCTTTAATTTCAATATGAAGTGATTTTATAAAAAATTCCTTTTGAGTGCTTCGATAAAGAATCTATATAAAATATGCCTGTGAATATTTTCAAAATAAAGGATTTACCGAAATGTCAAACCCTTTTTAATTAAAAAAAAGTTTGATACCGTCTTTAGAAATATTTAAAAGTTAATTTAAATATTTTTAAAATTCAGAAACATTTGCAGTTTTCGATACATATTGTGAAAGGTTTTACCCTCCAAAGGATACATATATTCCTTTTTTTTTATGTAACTCTATATCATTCCAAGATGAAAAGTGTTGCAATAAAAAAAAAGTATCATTAACACTTTTATCTGTTTGCCTACACACCATGCGTGCAACGATTTATCACATTTTTACGTTTTTAAACAACAAGTAAGCAACTCATAATTTCTTAATTAAATACAGAAATTACACAAAGTACGCAATTATCCCATGTGTTTTCATTTGAATAAGAAAAACGAAACATTCCCAAAATTGGTGTCAAATTGTTGAGCAAATAAATTTCTTAAGTGATTACGAATGTTTATACGAAAAATACCTTTAAAAGCATGCAAATACAAAAAAAAATGCTTTGTGACTTTTTAAAAAGGAGAGAAAATCAAACATAATGTGAAAGGAAAAAAAGAGAAATTTAATATATATGTATATAAGATGTAGAAAATTTTCAGTTTCAATTTACCCTAATCTGGAATTTTCATGGAACTTCCTAGAACATACATATTTAATTTAATTACAATTAAATAAATAATTTCTTGGAATAGGAATAGATATTTATTATTAGTGTAAAATTATTTGTAACCATTTTTATATAACTTTATTTGTTTCATGTTTATAAAAATGGAATTTTACGAACGAATTTTTGTTCACATCCTAAAGGTTTGGAATTTTACACACGAGCGTATTTTCCACGAGAATTATTTAAATATTTTCATGTCGTAATTAGCAGTTCAGAATTAATGAATCAAATTTTTATTCCACATTAAGGGCGCCAAGGGGTAGCGAGTTTAATAAACAATAAATCTCAAAACAAAAAGGAAAAAAAAAATTTAAAATATTCGTTTTCTCACTAATAAAAAATGTGTTTTTTAAATTGCTTTGAGATTATTAATTGAAGAAAATTAATAAAGTTTATAAATTCTCTTCATGGGCGTTATGTGGGCTTTAAAATATATAATTTCTAACTAATTACAATATTAACAATCTTTCCTTTTAACAACTCTTATCCTTTTTAATTCTTAACATTTCTTATGTCGAACCAGTGATTATTAATATTATAATTAATAATTACTGGTTTAACAAGAACGATTGTTCCGTATATGTAACAGATGATATAAAAATTTGTCATCTGTTACAGATGCGAAACAGATACAAACTGAAGGTTCAGTAATCAGAAGGATTTTAAAAAGTAATAAATAGAAGTTGTGATTAAAGCAACATCGGAAATTTCTATTCGTAAAAATGTACCATATCTAAACCGTATTCAAATGATTAAGACAACACCGCTTGATTTGTTTTCGTTCAATTCATTAATGGACTTCATGGCTATATGCGAGCAAAGCACACTTCATTTATTTGAAATAAACTGTATTTTTTTTACTATAATACAGTAATAACAATGAGACTACCAATAAAACATACTTCACAGAAAAAAGGAAATGAAATAAATAGATCTTGTGTGACATCAAAAAGTCTTACGAAAAGTGGTAGCAATGACACTAATTCTGCAGCAAATCTGAGTGACTCACTGAAATTCTCGCAAATAAGAAGGTTTTAAGATATCCTCACCCAAGAAAGTGAAAAGAAGAACTCAGCTGTCTAGCAAAGAAAACTAATTTTATTGGAAAAGAAAAATTTCATTGCAATAACATAATAACAGCATTGGCAGATAGCCAATGTGACTCATGTTTCCAACATCGATGAAATGAATCTATCGGTTAAAAAAAACAGTTAAGAGATAAATTTCGGAAAATAATTCCTATAAGAAGGAAGATTCTCAGTAATTTTGGTTTACAATATCAATAAATTTACATTTTCTCAGAATTGCCGAGAAGAATCGGGAAACATCTGAATCAAAATTTGAGAAGGAGAAATTTCTATGCAGTGGTTGATGCATAACGTTTGAGGCAATATGTCTTGACACTCAGCGCGGCTACAATAAAATATTACTGAGATTATTTCCTATGTTTCCTACATCAACTGTCTGCTAACGCCATTAAACGAAGCCTGGCCATGTAGCAGTAGGTTTAAAAGCTTAACAGACATAGCCACGAACGAGAACTATCACTCAATTTGCAAATAAAGAATACTTTTGGTGTAGAATAAGATCAATTACTTGTCAAAATAGACTAAAATTTTTCCGACAGGAGTTGTATGGTTCGGATACTTGAGAAAGGGGTACTTTTTGAGATTAGATAGTGTAAGAGATTGAGAGTATACTTAAACTCTGCTATGTTGACTTAAAATAATCCTGAATCTTCACGCCATCTTTTACAAAGTACAAATTAATAAATGTTCCAAAGTAACTTTCTCGTTCCATCATATTCTGGCATTTCCCTAGTTTAGATGCTGTCGATGTTTTGGCTCTTCAGAGCTTCTTCTAACATTAAATCTAGCAAAAAGTTTTTTTTTTTTCATTGCCCTTCAGTCCCAGAAAAGACGACTGACCGACACATCTATTACACGTAAGCCACGTGATAAGAATAAACAGTCTAAGCATAAGAATAAACAAGCAGACAATTGAAAGGTCCTGATTATAAGCTTCCATTTCTATCATAAGCTTACATTCGACATACATTTTCTCGAAAGGGATGAGACACTGGTATTCAAGAAAGAATGAATGTTGATCCCAATAGCAGTGACAGTTGAAAATAATATCTTGACCAAAAATTTTGGCACTGGATTTGATGAGCAAAACTCGTTTAAAGTTTCTATCTTTAATCATCAATATAGTATTTACCATCATTTTTGTTCCAATAAAATGCGCCTTCGAGATATATTTTGTTTTAGGTAAAAAATGACAAGAGAAATAAATTTAAAAAAAAATAGTTGTATTAATAAATATTTCAATGACTTTTTCCACCAGAAACAAATATTTTGATTATTTAGAAACACTGAAATTCGAAACACTTTAAATATATATATTGCTTTGGTTAATATTCTTTTAACGGCCTATCATTTTTTGTCATATCAAACTATAATTATAAAAGGTAATTTCATATTAATTTCTATATTTCTTTATGTGTATTTGATATTTCCACTGACTCACAAAATATAAATACCTTGATTGCAGTTTGTCAGTGAAATTTGATAGTAAATCAAAACACCAATTTTACTTTGAGTATTCTGTTTTGAATAGATGAGCATTGTCATTCAACAGTGGCTTCAGGAATTTTCAACTCGCCTTTTATGACAATATAAGCTGAAAGCTATTTTTCAATTTTTGAAGATGCTCAAAATATTTTTGGAATATGACGCGTGTTTTCCGATTTTGTTTTTCTCGAATAATATATATTCCGCTTGTGGTTTCACAAAGTCGATAAAATTTAATGTTTAGCTTTTTAATGGAAAAGATCTTCTAAATAAGCTTTAGAAAAGCTTTCCACCTCACTGGTTATCACGCCGATCAATCAATCG
Source organism: Argiope aurantia (assembly GCA_026543865.1). Taxonomy (NCBI): domain Eukaryota; kingdom Metazoa; phylum Arthropoda; class Arachnida; order Araneae; family Araneidae; genus Argiope; species Argiope aurantia. The sequence continues at coordinate 1,363,345 of JAPMOR010038835.1, read as the reverse complement.
GAAGAACGATTCGTTCAGATAGCAGTAGCAGTGACTGAAAACAAATATCAAGCTTTATTTCGGAGAATGGCATTTGTTTGTTCAACTATCAAAAAACGCATTTCACCAGGAATATCAAAACTGAAGATGTTTTCATCAAGCTTTCTTGTGATTTGAAAGAGCACAGCTAGAAGGAATAAAGAAAGTAAATATAAGCCCTCTTATATTTCTTCACCTTTCCTTGGGTTTTCTTAACATGGAAATTGACATTTTGTGTTTTCGTCTTGGCAATATTAGGTTGTTTTTAATTATTTCTGTAATAGAAAAACAACCCAGCCAATCGTCATCTATGTCGGAGTTTTTATTTGCTGTTACAACAATGCTTGAAAGCTGAACCAGTGAACTTTCATATGACGAGGTCAAGACCATTCACCAAATTCGTATACTGCACCAGAATATTTGAATCGTTATAAATTAAAGATATTTTAAGCTGTAGACAGCGCGGCATACTTAATGAAATCTCCCGTATTTGCAACAAAAATAGTTTAGAAGAACATCTTGGTTCAAATTATTTCAATGAAAGTTTCAGAACGATTTAATTTAAATAGGAACTGATCAAAAATTGCAATCATTATGAAATTTAATTAAAAATAAATTTTGTCTGAACCAAACTAATAAAAGAGGCATTGTATTTAGAGAGCGCTAATGCTGCTACCACTGAAAAACAGATTAACTTGAACAAATTAGAAAAAAATGTTGTTTAATGCAAAATAAATCGAATAGAAAAGAAAGAAATGATGAATCCGGCCTGAAAACTTTCTCAAGGACAGGGATTCAATCTAGGGATTATTTCTGTGAAGTGTCTGACTTTCGTCCAAAAAATATTGACCCCTCTTGACACGAAAATCCCTAGAAATCGAAGCCTTAGAGATAAACAATTTTCAGGTCACGAGAATTCAATATTTTTTGGAGGTTTATCTCTAAAGTCTCAATTTCTGGACATTTTCGGATCACGAGGGGTCAATATTTTTTGGACGAAAGTCAGACCCTTACTAGGGATTACTTAAAAAATCCCTAGTTTGAATCCCTGCCTGAGGATGACCTTTGAGAAAGTCTTCAGGTCGGATTCATCATTTCTTTCTTTTCGATTCGATTTATTTTGCATTAAACTTAATATTTTTTTTCTAATTTGGTTAATCTAAATAGTTATTTTAAAATGAATTTAATTAAATTTTTTATGTATTAATAAAAAAATAATTGACTTTCTACTTTGTTTTTCACTTTCAAACCGAAGAAAAATAGTCTTGGGAAATTTTGGGTTGCTTTTCCACGGCCTTGAATTTTAACATTATCTCTTAGATTTAATTCTATTCAATTCTCAACAGCCTTATAATAATAATCACTCTTACTTTTAAGGCGATTACAGTTTAAAAGTTGCTGCATTTTTAAGACCCTGAGCACTTTATCTTTTCTTCTAAATTTATTAAATAAAAAAGTTGATATTGGAATTTCCCCTCATGTCTCATAGTAGATTAAAAGTCACTGATCCATTGTAGCAAACGACACTCTTCCCTATATACTTCTGTTGCGGATTTTGTCAGAATTGACCTCCTCAACAGTGATTTTTTTAATCTACAGGCAATGTCAAGGTTTATAAAATGTTATTCACCATCGGAAACTCAAGGTCTAATTTGATAGCTGAAACCAGAATCATTGGAGTATATATTATCACAATGTACTTGTAGTATCTAGGATTGAGGTACAATTTCAGTAAGGAATAGACAACTTTTTTTTAATCTTAGCAAAGAATTATTTTAATGTCATTTTAATAAATACTTTTCCTTAATTATAAATAATGTATTAAAATGAATTTACTATTAATGAATTTTCTTATAATTCGCATTAATATATTAGTCACATTTCAGAATAAATTTAACTGTATCCTAAAATTTTTAATAATCAGTATTATATAAAATTCGAAAAATAATTGATGATATTTGTAAATAAAAGGATAACCTTATTTAATTACCTTACCTTTCGTCCAGATAATCCTTAGTTTTTCGTTTTGAAGTAATTTGAATTATTTCAAAAGAACGAGATGGTAAATGCATTTGAAGTGTATCTTCTACTTACACATAAGTATATCTAAATCAATTATACAAGAAGGCAGCAACATTAATTTATTTCATTTGATTTTAAAATGCCTTGATTTTCTTGCAAAGTAATATAGTTTTAAACCGTCCTTAACTTTTCACTCGTATGACCATCGTTAATGTAAATTCTCTGGACAAAATTCCACGAAACGAGTTCTGATAGAAAATTTACTTAGTTGCGTTGCCGTGCGTCCGGATCACAACTTAGATTGTATTGAGATAATTAATATCAACAGTGCTTTTCAATTACTTGTCCATCAATCTTACCATCGATTCCGTTAGTGACTGCTGCAATCCTCTTAACTGGGCAGGAATCCTCTTGACTGAGTATTCCAAAATTTATCATTTATCGATGACCATAAGATGAGGCAAATTTTTTGGCAAAGTGAGGTATGTGACAAAAATATCAAATTCATGTTCTACAGACTATTCCTATACACATTTGACTTTATGAGCTATTCAATGGCGATGACAAATTCTTTTCCTCTCAGAAAAATTCATGCATTACTTGATGTTGTCATCAAGGAAGAAAGTACAACCTAAAACCTTTATCTGGCTACTGAAACAGTGATCAGTGATTCAATGCCAGTCACAAATATATGCTCATAAATATGAAGCTAACATCTCTATGTCAAAATAATTCTTGGATATTGTCCGGGTAATACGACTATTCGCTCATTAGAATACAAGGAGAAACCTGATTCGTCTAATTATATCACTCATAATCAGCCGGCCTATGTCAATGCATTTTAATCCATTGGAATCTGGTCTGCTCTTGGACTGCCATGATGCAAAGATATCACCGAGGCATATAACTAGTAGTTTCATAGTGGGTAACTATTGACACAGTATGTGTTGGGAAATAAATACATCTGGTCGAGGATTAGCTTGTGCCTGGAATACGTTAGCAACATTTATATATCTCAGATTCTGATACTTTCTTGGGAATAATATAGTCTTTCGACAGGTATTTTATCTCAGGCAATTGTTTTTTGTGGACAAGTAACATAGTTTATGCATTGCATTTATAGTGGATGATGTCACTTCCGATAACATCGGAATTTCTGCAACATTTTAACCGTCAACACTATGGTCTCTATGGTGCAACAATGCTTTGTTTGCGATCAATTTCTGAATTTATTAACGCTTGATGCACAATAATTTCAACATGTTCAACGTTCATTGTTGAAATTTAGATACATACTCTACATTCTTTTAAAACTTCGCTGCAAATATTGATTTTGTAATATTTTTCCCAAGGTGTTGAAATTAATATTTTAAGCAATTTATAAATCTACATGGTTTTATGACTTTGAGCAAAACTTTCAGAAGAGTATAAAAAAATTATATGTTCTTAGAGTAAATAACTCGCTTTTGATTAATATACAATAATCAAAACAGAGATTTTGTACTGTATTCTGTATATTTTTCAAAACGAATCCAAAAACGTTAAAATTCTTTTTATTTCTTTGTCAATTTCTGTATTTTATAAAAATTCAATACAATGAAAAGTTTTGAAACACTATAAGCATTAAACTTCTACTTTTTTATATTTTAACCCGTAAATAAGGTTTTAAGAATTCAGAAATTTAATAATTTGATGATAAGATAATGTATTTTTGTGAATTATATATAATAATCAAAATATATCATGATATTTTGATAAAAAGTTCCTGTATGTGTATGAATTTTTTGAAAGTTCCTGTATGTGTATGAATTTTTTGAAAGATCCTGCATGCACGCATGAATTTTTTGATTAAAAAATTCGTGCGTTCATTTTAATTATGCATGAATTAAATAAACCATTTATGAATGCATTGCATTGTTTCAATCCAGCAATATCATTTTAGATTTTTCTTGTAATAAAGAAAAAAATGCAAGATATGATTTTTTTTAACTTGATTCATTATTCTTTCATATTAAAGTGTATATTCTCGTATTTCCTTCTCTCGACATCATTGTAACCGTTTACAAAGGTACTCACAAAAGAAAACGTACTATAATATGAGAAGCGTACCTACATACAATGGCGCCTAGACCAAAAATTAAAACAACGCTCCTCCCTCGCCTTTTTTTTTTTTAATGCAATCTTCACATTTCACAAGCCACGAAATTTTATGCTTGAGGGGGGAATAGAAATCAACATAAATAATTATGTATAAAACATTTTTGAGTTAATTAATTCAACCGCCGATCAATGAATGGCATCATAATTACCTATCAGGTTAATTAAACTAAGTATAAAAATATACTCATCAGTTATAAAGGATATTACTATTTGAAAAAATATGGTTAAATTATTAGCATTTAAAAGTGTATTTCGAACCGCATTGAACAACAAGTTGAAATGTACATCATATCTGATAAATCTTAGAGTACTGCAAGATTACAAATATATGGTTAAATTGTTAGCATTTAAAATTGTGTTTCGGAACGAATTGATTGAAAAAATGAAATGTACATTATATGTGATTATCTTAGAGTACTCTTCAAGATACTTAAACTCTACCTCTGATGAGATCATTGGAATATAAATTTGGTTTATATCTTTTTGCCATATTAAACTCTCACACAAATAATTGTTCAAATTTATTATTTAATACCTTTTCAACTTATTAAAATATTAATATATCAAGACCTTCTAGAGCATATTTCGTAATTAAAAAAAACTTGTGAAAATATTTTATAAAAATTATTGCGATGCATCCTTATGATGCATTGAAGAGCAATACGTATTTAATACCTGTTGTTCAGTTATCGCTTAAACCAAAAGCGAAAATTTATGAGGCATATTACAGGCCAAATCGTTTAAATCACAGCTACTTAATTTGGCACAAATATGGTTTGGTGTAAATAGGAAGTGGAACGATTTATTTTCGGAACCTTAATAAAAGTTAATTAATTAAAAAAATGAAGCGAAATTTCGGTAGTTGTAGTAATAATTTCTGAAAATGTTATCAATTAAAAATAATTATTTTACCATATTAAAATTTTTTAAAAATCCCCTCACCAACGTTACATTTAGTAGATGCGCAGTCTATCCCTCTGGTTTTAAAAATTTCTAAAAAATATTTCTAAATATGATTTGGAAGTGTAGGTTTCATTTTTGAAATTTCAATGAAATATATTTCTTGTTTATAAAATATTGAAATTACTTTTTGTCTTTTGAAAAATATTATTATATCTGAGATAATTTTTGTCAAGAATTTTACTTTACTCTTAAACAATTAATGAGCATTAATTCCTTTATAAGTTGAAAATATTAGAACTTTTCTCTATAAAATTTTAAGCATAAGGTAATTTTAATTCCGGGATCAAATTAATCATGTGTTTTTTATTAAAAGCAATGCACGATTTATTTAGGAAATCTTCATATTTCTAAAGCTATACATATTTTACTGTGAATTTCATAAGCAAATAGTTCTCCTTATTTTACGAGTTCAAGAATCTGCAGCTATCAAATTATGTTATTTTTTATAATAACCGAATTTGGAATTTCTAATCACATAATAAATACATTTGTTGAAATAACCGTTAAAATCATATGTGATTTTAATGGATAAAAATTATTATGTATCAAAATTATTTTCCTGAATTATTTATTTGAATTAAATGTCCTAAGATATTTAACACTTCTGATTGTAACGGTTTTCTTTTCTGAGCGTGTGGTTATGACTCTACGATAATTTACATTTCAAAATCATATTTACAATCCGATGATAATTTATATTTCAGAATCATATTTACAATCCAATGATAATTTATATTTCAGAACAATATTTACGATCCTATGATAATTTATATTTCAGAATCATATTTGATGTGCCGTATATTTTTTCATTTAGATGATTTATAAAAGCGGTTACCATGGCGATATTTTTTTTATTTTAAATATGATATTTATTCGTGCATTTCGGTAATGATACGGTAATTTCGCTTACTTTCAACGTAAAAGCATCCGTAACAATTTATATTGTTCTTTATACTTTTGTTTTATAGTTAGCAGAAATACGCATTTATAAATATTATATTATATTATTAATTATTTTATTCTCTCATACGAACATTATTCAATTTTAACTTAAAAGGTTTTTACAAAACATATGTACATTCATGACATTTTACTTTTATTTTGACACAATTTTATAATTAAGTTGAGTATGCTGTAGTCAACCTAATGGCTCTGGCCCAGAAAGAGACCAACTCCAACGAACTATTTCATGCTTGAATAAAATTATAAATAATCTCAACTGAATTTCATATGTTTAGAAAATCTAATCATTTTGCGAAGCACCTCTTCAACAGTTAAAGGGCCTAAACCAATAGCTGCAAATCAATAATACGCTTTCATGTTGTTTATACAGCAAAATTTGGCTCAGATGATAATGCATTTTATTGCAGCATTGTTTCTTTTTATTTCCCTAATTACTTTTTTTGTCGCAACTACTGCTTCCAATATAGCAAAATTGAAAGAAGTTCAATAATCAAATTAAAATTGGTTGTTATAAAATTAATGCAATTAACTTATTAGATGAATCAGCTGTAATTTTAATTCTTATATACATTGCTTATTTATAAATATTTTCATAGGTAATATAACTACTAACATATTATTACAATATCAACTAACAACAATGCTACTAATATATTAGTCTACAATGTTAGCGTTTTATATCATTTACAATATGCATTATTATGTTTTATTTTGTAATCTGCCTGAATTTTGTTTTATTTTTCGATAATCGATATTAAATACTTTACAAAATTACCAAACAATGCTTCATGTATTTTTTTAAAATGAAAACCCAATGTTCTTCCTCAAAAAAAATGCAATGACACCTATTAAAGGCATTTTGCAAATAGGAGGATATCAATTTAATGCCAGAAATTAAGATTTAAATGTCTTTTTTATAAAACATGAAGTTAACACTTTAATTTTAATTTTTAAAAATGAAAATAGGTAGGATTGAAGGATGTAGAAATTATTTCAGGGGCATATGTTTTTTTAAATTATTAACAAATTTTTTTTATTAAATTTGAATTAGCAATTAATAAAATAAAATTTAAACCGATTATTGATTTTGATTTTTTAAGTTAACATTGAGTTGAATAGGGATAAGATTTTACAGCAGCCTTCGACATGTGAAAGCTGCAATTTTTTAAAATAAAAGTAGAATTCACTTCTCCAGTATCGAAGTATCCAGTAATTTTTTGTGAAATTTATGCTTTTCATTTCTGTTTTGAATTTCAGCGAGCTTATGCAACTATGCAGAAGATGCTCAAATAATTACTCATTGTAAAAAACTGTGCAGTAATTATACGATATATTAAATAAATTTTACCGTTTTATCTATAAAAATTGCCAAAGTGAATCAGCTTATAAAACAGAGATGAATTCCTTACGTTGTCCAACGAAGCTCTAACATGAAAGACTACTAAAAACTGTCATTTTTTCTGTTTTCGTTTCTCTGCAGATTTGTTCAGTCTTAAAAATTAATGAAAATATCCGATCAATAGTTCGTTATTTAATCCATGCAGTTTTTCAACACATCAGAATTTTTATTGCTTACGATTTTTACTCTTAACAATTTTGTTTGTAGTGGAATTTATTTCTAGTTCTTCTGATTATGTTTAGTTTAGAGAATTTCTAAGCAAGCTGTTAAGTATTTTAAACATTAATCACTAATCACTAAACACTAATCACAAATCACTTTTTTGTTGACTAACGGGAATAAAAATATGCGGTATATGGTGAATAAAAATATGCTGTAATGAGCTTCTTTACATCAAGTTTGTGGTCATGTTGATTTTTTCCCTACTCTCTAATTGAAGAATAGAAAATCTATTATCCTCATGATTTGCTTATATTAACGGGATATTACTGACTCTGCATATTAATTTATAAATTGTATTTTCAAATGCCTGGACTTGATTCAAAGTTAGCGTAAGCAACTTATATAGTGATTTGAATTTTGGAAATTTCGATATAAATTAAATATATCAAGATATTGAAATAAGAGAAACCAGCAGGAGTTGTCACCCTTAAACTTTCTCACATACTCTCTAATAAAGGTGTTATCCCTTGGAATGCTTTACATAGTACTGACTAACAATATTTACGAAATATTAACCTTTGGCGTGAATTTAGCATTTTTACTGAATCTATGGTCTATTAATGGGCGTTATGGCCATTCGTTCCTGGTAATAGTGTTCGAAACTCGAATTTGTGTTTAGACACCTTTTTTACATCCGATTGGAACAAAAATTTGACATAAAACTGCATTTGTAGCCACAAAAATCACAAATGAAATGTCATATATTTAAGTCATCGCGTTTCTAAAAGTACAAACTGACAGACGGCCAACCCTTGGTTGGATCCGTCCTGACCAAACGTCCTCCCGCTGGTGTGGTGTGGTGTGGAGAGGGGGGTGCCAGCTCAGGTGTCGTCCTCGTCATCTGACCATGGTTCAAAATTACGAGGTCCGTCCCAAAATAGCCCTAGTGTTGCTTCAAACGGGACGTTAATAAAACTAAAAACTAAAAAAAAAAAAAAACCTTGGTTGGATTTCGTTCAATATTTGAAAGGTATTTACATTATTGATGTTAAATCTGTATACCGAATATCCACACAGCTATCTTTGTGTTTGTAATAATATGTTAACTTATATTCGAACAGATGATCAGATAGACTTTCAGGGAATGGATATCACTCAAAATATGGCAGAAATCTACAAATTTGGTGTAAAGACCATACATCAAATGTCATCCATCTAGCTCAAAGCATTTATGAGTTATCTCTGTCATAGGCAGACAGACGGACGTACAGACAGGCCGACATTTTCCAAAAATGGGTTTTTCGAACTGAGGGAGGCCTAAAATTATACTTCGTACATACATAATGCCAAAAATGTGCTTTTAGAATCCAGGAAATATTAAAATACGGAATGACATCAAAATCTCGAACTCCAGTCTTTTGACGATTACAATTCTTTCTCAAAATTCAAAAATTCATAACTCAGTTATCCATGTTAGAGACGAAGTTTCCGTAGGTAATTTATAAAATGATTTGAATTTTGGAAATTTTAAGATAAATTGAATATAACAAGATATTAAAATAAGAGAAAAAAACCATTTTAATTTTCAAGAACCTTAGGAATGAAAGCTTAAAAATCAATGCTTATTTTTTTCTTAAATGCAACTACTTTATTTATCGATTTCGCACTCTCTGACAATGGCGTCCAGGGCATTGGCCCGGCCAGTCCCTCCTTAGTTATGTCATTGTGCAATTCGAATTCACTAATTCAGCAGTTTTGAAAATGCTCGCGATGGAGTTCGAATTGCGCAACCGTTATAAATCAAAACATTAAGAAAACTGGCGACGACAAGGGCGTCGTAGTTGTTACAGTTATTTGGACTCATTTCAAATCACACAGGTAGTTTCGGCCGCCTTAAAACCGCGATTAAATTAAAAAAAAAAACACTGTTGTCGAAAGTGCTCAGTTTTGTCCACTTGAAAATTTATTTTAATGTTATGAAAATGCACGAAATATCAATAAAATTTTAAAAAATCAAAATGCATTATCTTTAATCTCTCTCTATATAAAGCATTAAATTATTTTTCCAAGTAATATAAAATATTTTTCAATGCGTTTTATTTCATTGTGTACTTTTAAATTTGGAAAAAATAAATTAATCTCATGGATAATCACTTAACTCAGCAATAAATGTATACATTATATGCTTAAAAATATACATTATATAAAGTATACTTTATAACATATAATGTATACATTTATATGTTATATATTGGGTTGAGTAATGTATATATTAAATGAAGATTTCGAGTTCGGAGGGGGGGGGGTAGGCATTTTGAGGTGAAAATAGAAGTAAAAGAAAACGAACTAAACTTTTCTTTTGCAACATTCGGTTGAAGCATTGAATTATATTACTTACAATTTTAGAGTGTTCAAAATTTGATCAGAAGATCCTGAAATTCCCCCCCCCCCCATTGTTTAAATTAGTTTAGATAAGATTAAGATTTTTTTTTTCAATATTTCGTAGTTATGATCTTTGTAAGATCTATATAATGCTTCGTTGAAATATTATCTTTAATTCTTCAAAATTAATATTAAATCGTTTAAAAGTTGTAAACCAGCTGCTCAATAGAAACTAATGCGAATCTAAAGAAACCTTAGTCTAATAGATGTACAAAGGCATAATAATGTATTTTATTTCCCATGAATATTGCTATTTATCAGAAAAATTTTAATGACATTTATCGAGTATTTTATGTATTGCTTCTGTACATATTTTTAATTTTAATTTTATCATGCTAGCTTGAGTTTAGAATACTATTTTAATTCAGCTCATTATTTACAATATCCTATTTTAGAACTTACGAGCTTATTATTTATACTATCCTATTTCAGTATATATTAGTCTGTTATTTTGAACTGGAAAAATCCAGAGATAATTGAGTGATTATAAATAATCATTTATAAGTTCTCACTCTTATAGAAAAAAAAAACTTTAACGGATAAATTATTGTAAATCCAAAGTAAAAACGACATTAGCATTTTAAAATATCTGCCCAAATTTAGCAGCGAATTTCTTTGTGAGATCGGCACTGACCGATACTGAAAATTAAAGTGGTTTCTTTTCCCACACGAAGCACAGATGTGTAATATTGTCTCCTGAAAGTCCTTTTATCACCATATATTGAAACTAAAGCCCCGTTCCAGCAACTCGTGATTCTTCAGATGAGGTACGCTTTCCCTTGTTTTCTCTCTCTTGAGGTTTTCTGGGGTTCTTTAATGTTTGTCCAGTTTACCGACAATTTGTTGGTAAGCTAAACAGGCATCGAAGAACACCAGAAAACCACAAGAGAGGGTAAAAGGGGAAAAACGTGCTCCGTCTGAAGAATCACGGATTGTTGAAGCGGGGCTTAAGTGGAAAGACGCTCCCGCAGACGCTACCTAGTGGCTCTAATGTCTCTTCACCTACAGAAAATATTACATTTTTCTCCCTGATCCACGAACTTGGCTAGACATCCTATACCAAGTGGAATTTCAAACAACATTGATTAATTCAAATTCGTATTTCCAGATAAACAAGCTTTCTATTTTTCGGTCCGCTTGCCAAATATTCTTGCTTATAGTCATAATTTATGGCAAAATTATACTAATCACTATCTACTCCCTCTTATCGATAAGTTACATTTGATTCATTGGACGTTAATGATTTGTAGGCAAATGTCCCTATTCACAAGTGTTATAACGTCCTTTATTTATAATTATTTTCATGTTCCATCATAATTCACCTTTTAACCAAATTGAGATTTTTTTTAAAGTGGCACTGGTAACACTTAAGTAACCTACTGATTAACACAAATTCCGTTTTCTCAATATCCTTATAATCCATGATTCCGAAATCTGATGATGAGATACAAGTATTTCTTGATAAAATATAAAGAAGAACCTTACATGATAAGCTAATTTTGGCTTCCATACAAACGACAACAGTATACTCAAGTTGCACAAGTATATATGACCAAACTTTTACCAGCAGTTAATATTCTTCTCCGTGAACGATGTTACTGCTTATTACCAGCATCAATAGTATACACAAGTTTGCACAATTATATATACCAAACTTTTAACAGCAATTCATATTCTTCTCTGTGAAGGACACTTCTGCATATTATTTGTATTCTTCATTTATAAATAATTACATATTTCACAATTATTCGTATTTCAGGTATGCATCATTAGAATGGGATACATTCTTATCGGTGTTAAAATATTCATCAGTCACCGATGAGACAACCTTATCATCAGAATCCATTACTTCGCCCGTCTTTAATATCACTAATGTTTATTACATTCCCAAACATCAAAAATTTACCATACTGTTTTTCAGAATGGTGTTAAACATCTTTTAAAAATATATATGTTCGAGGGTTGCGTTTTTCAAAACAAAAATAAATTTTGCATTTGAAACTGCTTTGAAAAAACTACCTATGATAATAATTAAGGTGAGCGTTTTTTTTTCTTTCTTTTTTCTTTTTTTACATTTACAAATTAATTAAATAGCACAATCATTCAAGTTTGCTTTGTTTTGGAAACACTTTTAATAAACAAATTGAAACTCAGTGAATGACAAACAAAGAAAATCGATCAAATTTGGCAACTTCTTTTTTTCTAGAAATAAAAATACATCATTTAACTCTTCCTATATTCAGTGAGAAAATTTTAACCGGTCAATTATCGTTAAAATCATATTCCGAAGAATTAATCAGCTTAAACATTCCTTTGCCTTGAGCTTTTTACTCAAAGTGTTTAGTGTCTCTGTGTGCCTTTTTTTTTACCGATAAATACAATAAAGCTATCAAAGGCACTGATTGTTTTGTCAAATGATTTGTTTTAATCACACGTGGAAAAATTCACGGAACTTAATTGCATCGGATTAATTGATCGCATACTGATGAATTGTCCTTGATATGCCCTATTTGTCAAGCAGTTTTTTCTCTGCGGTATTTACACATATTGGATGAGATCCATCAAATAAATGATTTACCAGAACACTGAGCAACAAAGCAATGTCACGTTTATTCCTCTTTCGAACACAATCTTTCTCTCTTTCTTTTGTTTTATCTAAAATTAATGAAGTGATAAAGAAATCAGCGAAGTGTTCATTGTTTTTATACTCAATTATTTTACATCCCACTTTTTGTATCCGACATGTTTTTTTGCTTTCGGTTATTTTGCAGTTTTGGAAGAAGGCTTCGAAAAATGCGCATATTTCCCAAATTGAGCACATTATTTTCGCGGAAATTATTTTAAACAAATATCTCTAACTTCACTTTTATCCATTTTGATTTTATGTTATGTATTTTATTCCCTGACTGAATCGTTGTATTACTGTCATTTAAACGCACTGTAATATGTAATACCATTTCGTGGGTCCAGAAGTTTTAGAGAACAAACATTCCCGAAGTTTCCGCCTTTTTGACGGTTGAACGAGTTGGCCAGCAGCAGAGTTAGTTGCTGGAAGGCTTGGCCTCCGGGGGAAATAAACAAATACCTCTCCTTTTTCCAACTACAACAATTTCAAATCAAAGAAAATGATAATTTTGTTCTCCCTCGAACCAGTGACGCTCGAGGCTGTTGCACCAGTCACCTCTTGCTCTGGCCACTGTTGGTCAAATTTCGGATTGGTTGAGACATGATTTCAAGCCTGAAGCAAGGCTGAGTTATCAAATAGGAGCTGCAACTGAATAAGGGCATTGCAGCTTTAATGCTCTTCAAATCTTCGAGATTTTTTTATTGCATTTGCAGGATTACTTGATTTAGTGCATTCATTTGATTTACTAGGATCATGTACTGGAGCAGATTCAAATTAAAATCAAGTACAATAAACCCGAGATTATTCGTGGAATTAATTGTGAATACTTCACAAGATAAAAAGAACAAAAATCAACCAGAAAATGCTCTTGATCAATTTTTACTTACTGAGAATTATGATTTAAAAACTAGTAGATTTCTGTATTTATAAGTTTATCGGTTTACTTTTTTCCAAAAAAATCAGTCATTTGTTGTTTTTTTATTTGTGATTAACACCTCTTTTTTAAAATTTGTAATTGAATTTTTGGCCGCTGTTGGTGAATTTGTTGAGACGTGATTTCAAGCCTGAAGCAAGGCTGGATTATGAAATAGGTGCTGCAATTTGACTAGAGACACTACAGCTTTAATGGTCTACAAAACTTCGAGATTTTTTTATTACATTCTTAGGATTATCTGATTTTGTGCATTCATTTGATTTACCAGGATCGTGTATTAAACCATATTCAAATCAAAATCAAGTACAATAAACCTGAGATTATTCATAGAATTGGGTGACACGTTAATTATGAATAATCCACAAAATTGATTTGAAAAGAACACAAATTAACCAGCAAAGACTTCTGAACAATTTTTATTTGCCGAGAAATATGATTTATTAAACAGTAGGTTTCTGTATTTGTAAGTTTATTGGCTTACTTTTTTTCCAAAAAAATCATTTATTTGTTCTTTTTAATTTGAGATTAACACCTGTTTTTTTTACTTTGTAACTGAAATTTTTTTTTACAATAGCTTGGAATTAACAACCACGAATCTCCCTCCTAAGTGCAAGCAAGAGTTTGCTATATAGTGTAAATTTTAGAATTTATTGCTCGAAGTTTTTATTATATATATTTCGAAAGACACTTGCAAATGTGTGTGATTTTTTTTCTTTTAGTTGGCAAATTGATTTGCAATTTCATAGCTCTGTTACACTCCTGCAGCATTGAAAGAATTGAAAATTTAGCAACTTTCTTTTACCATTTTGTTTGAAATAACGTTTAGGTAAAAAAAAAATACAAATATTATATAGGTACAAAATACTAAAACTTCTTACTTTAATTATTTTAGTTCCTTTTAATATATCTATTTTTAAAGCTTAGTTAATCAAATTTAATAAAAAGAAAATCTGGTTTTGGAAGTTTGGATGGCATTTTTGAATTTTGAGAAGGCAAATCTTAGCTTGTTTCAAGCTATTCTAAATTTTCATTGTCACTTATTAAGGTAGGGGTTTATACTGAAAAAAAAAGTACTGAGATTGTAATCCAGGAAAACTCTTTTCAGAACTAAACACCAACTGTATTTTCAAACAAAAAGAAAAAATATTGAAATTTCGAATATCACACCGAAAACTGAGGATTGGTCAGTCGTTATTTTATGCTTAAATAATTAATTTAGAGCATTGACACGCGTATGTAAAATAAATAGAAATATTTCAGAAAAATGTGATTAAATTTCTAATTATATAAAAAATGAAGCAATGAAAGAAATGAAGGCTGCACAATACAAACAGAAAAATAAAGCAAAAGCATAATCTATCCTAAAAATATAAGTGATGAAAATTCGAAACACAAGTCAATAATAGGTAGATTATAGCTATTGTTTGTGTCGCTAATGTTTTGAAAAAGCGTATTCATGTATCGGGCTTTGCCAAATAAGCTCATGCTCGATTGGAAGCATCGTAATAAGAACCAAGTAAACGGATATCTATTCAGATTATTTTCAATAACTTATCATTTAATACTGATTTCTCCCACGTTCATTGATGGGTTGTTATTGTGACTAATCTCACTTGGTTTAGGAAAGTTCATGTGTTCAGTATAAAAGCGAAGTGGGACAACTTCTCTACGTTAAAGTGACTAAGACATCACCTAAGATAGAAATCTGACATTAGTTCAAGTAGAATGGGTGGATTACCTTTCTGGAGGACCTTCTGGAAGAAATAGCCGACATTTGTGTTCCTCTTGGAAGAAAACTTTTAACAACCCAAATTCAGCTATTAAGATGGTGCTAAAATTCACTTCGGTCTACCAGGCTTTGAATAATGATGATGTAAAGCATAGCCAAAAGATATTGATTGTTATACAAAATATTGATTAACGATTTATACACAAATGTCTGATTAAAGTACCTCAGTTATGCGATTTTTAAACTTACTAAGCCACAGATGGCAGTTCATATCAAATTAAACAGTAAACCGTGTTTTGATACAGTGACACGAATCTTTCTCAATTTAGTAAATTGTATTCTATTTATCTTTTTATTCTTCTTTGAAATTTTATTTATCTTTTAAAAAAAGCATAATCAACCCTTTCCTATCTATTTTCCGGACAATTTTTGTTTTCTTATAAACAAAGAGAAAATATTGTAATCATCAAAATATTCAAATTTGGGATTTTGACGACTCTCCGCGTTTCAGACCTTCCTGAGCTCGAAAAACACATTTTTGGAATTGTATCTATCTGTCGATCTGTCTGTCTAAGATATTACAAATGAAAAACACTTTGAGCTAGAAAGGTGAAATTTCGTATATGGATTTAACATCAAAATCCTAGATTTCTATCAGGCCGCGGTTGCCTGGTGGTGAGGTCTCGCCTTCGGAACCGGTGGGTTTCAGGTTTGAGACCCGATTCCACCGAAGAACCGTCGTGTAAGGGGGCCTGTTGCACGTTAAATCCGTCATGACCAAACGTCCTCTCGCTGGTGTGGTGTGGTGTGGTGTGGAGAGGGGGGTGCCAGCTCAGGTGTCATCCTCGTCATCTGACCGCGGTTCAAAATTGCGAGGTCCGTCCCAAAATAGCCCAAGTGTTGTTTCAAACGGGGCGTTAATATAACTAAACCAAACCAAACCTCGATTTCTATCAAGTATAAATATCTATATAGATCCGTGTTATGAATGGAGCCATATCCGTCAAAGGTCTGACTGTCTGTCGGTCTGTACTTTTGCAAAGCATGTAAAAAATTTAAAGAAAAAAACGACTTAGATAAATGAAATGTGGTATTTGATCTTGTGGCTGCGATTGTATTTCTATATCAAATTGTTGTTTCAATAGGTAGGAAAAATGACGCTCTTAATGCATATATGATTTTCTGACACTTGTATATTAACCTCATGCCATCGATTAATTTAAAACAGATCGCACACAAAATTCAGTAAATTTTCTAGCTTCACTCTATAAATCGATGTTTTGTAACTATTCTATTATGGTTGTCCCATCAATTAATACGAAGTACCTAGCTTTCTTCACTATACTAAGAAGCGAGCATTTCTCGTGTATGGGACTCTGAAAATAAAAAGCTGAGCACTCACGGTGCTCACGACCTTTTCCAAGGTCCATAACTTTATGCACAGGGAGAGAGGAGTAACACTTTTTTTAGAGAGTAAGCAAGAAACTGTTGGGTAGATCACTCCCGCCGATTTCGCTGTCGTTCTGTGTTTGAGATAAAATGGTTTAAAATGGTTTAAAATCCATCATTATCCGTCATTACCAGTTTTAGATAGGTCAAAACCATTTTTGGAATCTTTATAAAAAGGTAGGGTGTTAAAGGAATGAGAAAGGTTGCACCTTGAGCTTCGATGATGTAAAAAAAATATGTTTGAAGTCACATTTTGAAGTAAAGACACGATCACGAGGCATTTAAAAGATCGACTAGAAATTGAAAAGAAGATTTTAGAAGATTTGAAATAAAATTTTAGAAAAAAAAAGAAAAGAAAAGATTTTAGTTCTTACTGTTTCATAAAAACCTAATTATGATTTATAACTTTTATCGATGATTGTATTTGTTAAAAGAAATGCTGAAATACATTTTCTTAGAAATAGTAGGTATATTTGGTAAGATATAAGAGTTTTTTTAAATAAATCTCAAATTATTCTGCCTTTTTTCTTTTCTTTCACGTATATGAAATATCATAGGAAGTATTGAAATTGCCAAAAATAAATAAAACTGAAGATTTGAGGGATTTGGTTTTAGGGATCTCCTGGTTTCGAAAACACATTTTTGATACCGTGTCTGACTGTGACAAGGTTAACTTAAAAACGCTTTGGGCTTGACGGGTGAAATTTAGTTTATGGTCTTTGTTGTTGTTTCTAATATCGCTTGTCATAGGCAAGCCCACTTTTACTAAATTAGCGAATTTAGCCGAGACTTTTACGTCTCTTGTTTCTCAGTAGCATCATATAGGGCCAAGAGTAAGATTTAGCTATTTACACGGCATAGTCCTTTTTACAGGGTGGACTTCATTCATTCAACCACAGGTCGTAATTTAGACCTGAACCAGAGAACGATCACCTCTGATCTTGATCTAATGCTCCCAGTAGTATTACTCTCTACATGGAGGACTTTGTGACCACGACAGATTTGTACGTGCGCCAGCCACCACCACACATGGAGAGTCTTCGGCTAACGTGTTCGAACACACAACCCAAGGAATACGAATTCAACGCACTACCAATCAGGCTATCGCGGCCCATGCGGTTTGGACACCATATTAGTAGACTTCTGCCAAATCTCGGGCAAAATTCGTTCAGAAGAAGTCTGTTTATCCAGCTGTTCGAATATAAATTAACACTAATAAGTGCAAAATGAAAAAAGCTAGAAGAATAAAATTCGGTATACAGATTTAGCATATATAGTTAGACACCTTTCAAATTTTGAGTCAAATTCAATGAAGGGTCGACTGTTTGCCAGTCTATACTTTCAGAAACATGAAAACGTGATAACTCAAAAACACAATGATTTAAATATATCAAATTTGGCATGTGATTTTGTGACAATGAATACATTTCTGCATCAAATTTTGGTTTCTATCGGTTTGGAAAAACGTCTGTAAACACAAATACGATTTTCGGATACTATCAATTGCATGCCAAATATTAATCACCAAGGATCCCACGATACATTCAGAAACATGCTAAATTCAATCCAAAGGTTAATATTTCGTAACTATTGTAGACTATTGCTATGCAAATCGTTCTCTGGGATGACACCTTTATTGGAGAGTGTGAGAGAAAGTTTTCGGAAGACCACTCTCGCTGGTTTTCCCTTAAATATATTCAGCATTTGAACCCAAATGATACGAAATTTACAATAAGTGACAGCAATCAAAATCTGCGATATCATAATCTTGACTAAATACTTTAAATATTCGAGGAAATATGGGTATTTGTAATAAACAATTTTCAAATAAGTATCATTGCATGCACGAAACACATTTTGAGTACTTAATTATTTAAAGCAATTTATATAAAAATTACAATTGAATCTTGTAAATATTCCGAAATGTATTAGTCCCGTGGCAAGCTGAATTCCAGCTATTCTCTGATTCCCTGAGTGAAAGTAAATAAATAACGAAAAGTTTTCTACAAATTGATATTTTTTAAACTTAATTTTATCTTTTCTGATCAAAACTGCAATGATTACTACCACCTGTTTTCCAATTTTCCATAAGGTTTCCAATTCGTGTTTGACTTATTGTTTAAGGCTTTAACAATTTACATCTTGATATCTTGGCCGGGATAGCCTGGTTGGTAGGGCGTTGGATTAGCATTCCTTGGTTTGCGAGTTCGAACCCCGTCGGTCGAAGACTCTCCGTGTGTATGGTGGCTGGCGCACGTATAAATATATCGTGGTCACAAAGTCCTCCATGTCGAGAGTAATACCATTGGGGGTACTGGTTCAGAGGTGATCGTTCTCTGATTCAGATCTAAATTACGATCTGTGAATGAAATGCGTGAATGAAGTCCGCCCCGTAAGAGGGGTTGTGACGCGTGAGTAGCTAAGACGCACTCTTGGCCCTAGATGGCGCTACTAAAAAGAAGAGACGCTCTCTCGGCTTGAAATCGCTGACTTAGTCAACGAGCTTGTCCATAACAAGTGTCATTATTAATAACAACAACACATCTTAATGTTGAATATGAAAAGAAAGAGAGGTAATCTCATTTATTCCGAAATATGCAATAAGAAACAGATCGAGCTTAACTGCATTAATTGCCAATACATTTAATATCTCATTGTTATAATTCAAAATATTTCGATGCTTTCTTTTATCAAAGATTCTTTATTAAATCTCAAACTTCTAACCAAATATGACTATTTCATTATTATAGTATTACGATCGATAGCTCATTTGAATGAATTTAATCATGTTAAATTTTTCAAAGTTAATGATTTCATTTAAAACGCATCTGTTGTATGAAAGCAATAAATTCTAATGATCATTCTTTAACTTAAACATTTTTTGTTTATATAATTATCATATATGAACTTTGATGTAATATATGTATATATTATTCACATATCTTGTTATTTATTCATTAATTTTGCTTAACTTCTTTAAGTACCTTCTAGTAGATTCCTAACAGAAAGACGACCTATTTCATTAGTTCTGACAACACAATTTCTGGAAAATTTCTGCCTTGTTTGTCCATTTATGGTCGTTAGGAATCAAAACCATCCTTAGTTCGAATGTTTATAATCTAAAGTAATTTTAACTTGATTTGAACAAGCGAATAATGTATTTGTGGGAGGTTGATACTATTATCCGAGTTCATAGATATAGAACATTCGTGAATCTTCATACCTTTCTTATCATTAAAAATAAACTAAAAAAGAATGTTTCCTTATGAGCACCACAAATGAATAAGCATTTGAATTCTGAACCAACAATCTATCAGAACTTTAAGCTACAGCATTACATTACTATTGAAGACAGATTCATTAGACGAATTTCTGCCCTAGAATAGCGAACAATTTTCCTATTAAAACTTTTTTTATACCCGGCATCATTTAGGAATTAACTGCAGGAACCTCCGATTATCATTCATTTTTTACCTATGCAACCCGTTGGAAATCACTCAGAAATTATATTTTCTTTCCCCTTCTTTCAGCCCATTAGCGCCAATCATTATATAGTTAGAGTTGGTAATAGAAGTGAGCATTTGGCATTTGTTTCTTCTCTACATCTTTCTTGCTACTAAAGATAGAAATATGATTCAAATTAGATGAATAATCGCCACATCATATAAACAAACATTTTTGCTAGAAGTTTTTAGATAAGAAAAGTTCATAATAAAGATAATTTAGAAGTATTATTATTCTTATCTCGTTCAAAATATTTCATTATTTCATATTTCATTACTCTTGTGTGTGGCCTAAAAACATTTTACTAAATCTGGCCTAAACATAATGGAATCTATATCCATCTTCCAGCTTGTCGATAAGAATTATTATTGATGTCACATTAATTAATCGGTATTGAATTAATTTAATTTTAATTGATTGATGTCACATTAATTATTTTTAGGAATCGGGATTGATTAAAAAAAAAAAAGAAACTTCATCACATCGAGCTTCAAACTCTTTTAACTAAAACATAGCAGTACTTCTGCGACATTTCATTCGGTTACGCCGAGAGCCTCTTATTATTACAAACGTTTGACTGAAATTTTGGAATTCCATGAACCGGAAAGGCGTCTCAAACCAACTGGAATGCCGAGAGCTGCAGAAATTGTCTCTGAAATAGTTGAAAAATCAACAATAAATGCGCATGATAGCAATAGTATATGTATAGTTTAACTGCTTCCCATTTTCTCTTAAAAGAAAAGTTTTTGCAGGTATCTTTTCAAAATTAAACAATATATTTGCACAGCAACGCCATCTTCCCTTTATCAGTCAAAATATTAACCTGTTTTTCCATCTGAAATCGAAACCACATACTTGGGAGAATATGTGTACAAATTTGGTTCAGACTGTACTAGTTGCGCAGGTGTTGTCTAAATGATTTCTGTTTAATTTGGATCAGTGTGTACTTTAGATTCTATATTTTTATTGCAATTAACTATAAAAATTTAAGTAATCTTAAAGGAAAGAAAATAAATAACGAGAGGTAAAATGCCATCCTAACTTTCCTCATCCAAAATAATTTCTTAGTCATAATTCATACATAAGGGGTTCACTGATTGTGGTTGAGAGATTCTGTCAAGTTTTTGAACTGAAGTGCGGTTTTTATTATTTCTCAAAAAATTGGAACAAACGACTATTGATGACTCTTCTAGAAGACATAAACTTTCATATAAAATTAAAAAATGACAAAATCGGAAAAGCACTTGGGACTGGAGACCGCTTCTTTGGTTTTATCAATTATTTTAAATTTATTAAACGAAGTTTTTATATGTTTTTAGCGTAGTTAGCGCTCTTGGAAAGATTGAAATAAACACAAAAAATTCTTATTATCATAGCATCACTGAAAACTGCTGTCAGTATGATTTTATAAAAGGACAAGACTAAGAAACTTTGTCTTTTCCCTTGATTAAGTTGAGAATCAAATAAGGGGAAATTTTTGATGGGTATAATATGCTTTATGCAATGTATGCTAGGGACCAAAATTGTGATACCTTTGAAAAAAGAAAATGTTTGAGGTTTTATGGTTCTTTTTTTTTTTATCAAATACCACAATTTTTCTTTTTAAATCAGTAGAAAGGTGATTTAAAAAAGAAATATTATTCATAAATCAGTGGAAAAATGATTTAAAAAAGAAATATTATTCATAAATAAGTGGAAAGATGATTTAAA
>JAPMOR010038835.1:1305379-1341254 GCA_026543865.1 Argiope aurantia | reverse complement strand
TATTAATAAATCAGTGGAAAGGTGATTTAAAAAAGAAATGTTATTCATAAATCAATGGAAAGATGATTTAAAAAAGAAATATTATTCCAAAATCAGTGAAAAGATGATTTAAAAAAGAAATGTTATTCCTCAATAAGTGGAAAGATGATTTAAAAAAGAAATATTATTCATTTCCGCAATTTATTTAAAGTTGGAATTGAATAATCGGAAAAATTGCACGCAACTAGCCTACGTCATTCCGAATTAGTTTTCCGTCGTTTGAACAGACTAATTATTCTGAGCGTTTGGAAAACAAATATCGAGTCATGTGATCGTCGCCTGTTTAAACTATTAATGTTGTATACCAGAATTAAAAGCAAAATATTTGGCATTCTTTCGTGATTGCTGTGAAATTTGTTGGAATTCTTTGTTTAGTGAGCTTGAAAGAAGAAACAAAATCAAGAAGAAACGGAAATAAAAAATTAACCAACCATCCAGAATCGAATTTAAAATAATATCATTAAGAAAAAATGCTAACAGTTATGGAGAATGAAAGGAGGGAAATGACGAGAGTTTAAATGAGGGTGCCATTTTTAGATTTTTGAAGTGGTTTGAAGAAATACAATCACTTCAAAAACAGTATGGTAGAGGAAAAAAATACGATACGAAACGAGTACAAAATAATTGAGAGACGGTATTTATAAAAGAAAACCAAAATCAATTTGGTGTAGGTAACATGAAAATAAACAAAGCACTGTGAGATTGAGTACAATAATTGTCAGTTTATACAGCTGAATTTGCTTTAAGTCTCTAAATTTCAAGAAAATGGCATTTTTAACACATTTTTTTAACTTTTTGTTTCAAGTGTTTAAAATAGGAAATTTTGCAATCGTTTTTCTCCTATTTTCCGATATGCTCAAATTTTGATCATTTTTATATTTTCGATGACCATACATTATTTAATACAAATATATACATTTTTTTATGTACAAAATTTAGTTATTAGTAAATTGATTAAGTTAATTAAATTTTGATTCTTTTCCAGCAGCGCATAATTTTTCTAGAAAAAATGAACATCAAAACTATTTTATACAAAAATATATTTTTTTCTTATGTACAAAATTTAGTTATTAGCAAATTGATTAAGTCAGATAAATTTTGATTCTGTACCAGTAGCACAAACTTTTCGAGAAAAAATGGACATCAGAACTATTTAATACAAATATATATCTTTTTTTTGTGTACAGAATTTAGTTATTAGCAAATTGATTAAGTAAGTTAAATTTTGATTCTTAGCAGCGCAATCTTTTCGAGAAAAAAAAAGAGAACTTCAGAAGTATTAATATAAATATATATATATATATATCTTTCTTTATGTACAAGATATAGTTATTAGTTAATTGATTAAGTTAGTTAAATTTTGATTCTGTACCAGCAGAGTACCTTCGAGTAAATCAGAACTCCATAACGTTTATAATAATGAATAATAAATTGAAAACTAAAAAGTGGAAAATAATTAAAATAAAAAATACACTTTTGATTAAATTTATTATTTCTCAATTAAAGGTTGAAAAGATTAGGTTGTGTGACAGATCGCGTTAAAATTCTACGAATCAGTGGGATACTGATTTTTGAAATATTTCGGTTAAATTCTGTTTAGATACTAGAAGGGTTAAAAATGGAACCCAGTGAAAAATGAGAGAAAATTTCATTCTGATAGCTTTATAGTTTGAAGAGAGTGAAAAAGTGTTATAAGCGTTAATACACCGTACGTTAGGATTACCGATCTTCAGCTTCCCCTGACATTATTTTAAAAACTTGTTTCTCCTTTTTAAATCTAATTTGTTTATTTTCTCCCATAGTGGGTTCGATGAACAATGAATGCGGGGGGAAGATATTAATAAACTAAGAAAAATGACAAAAAAAATGTTCAGTATGTCGGAGATGTAAACCGCATGATGTGTTGTTCTGCCTGGGGTCGCAATTGTGGTAATCTGCTTCTGAAAATAAAAATTATTATATTGTGTTTTTAATTGAATTACCTTTTCAATGATGAATATTTTTATTTTATAATCTTAAAAAAGAGAGAGAGACTGCGAGTCATCGAAT
This sequence comes from Argiope aurantia, assembly GCA_026543865.1. Taxonomy (NCBI): domain Eukaryota; kingdom Metazoa; phylum Arthropoda; class Arachnida; order Araneae; family Araneidae; genus Argiope; species Argiope aurantia. The sequence continues at coordinate 1,339,166 of JAPMOR010038835.1, read as the reverse complement.
CTCCGAAATATACTTCTTATAAAATTTTTCAAAAATTTTGATTAATATTATTTGAACAAATTATTGGTTATACTGAAATGGATGGATAGTCATATCATTAAATTATTCTTGGACAAACAATAACATCAAAGAAATTAATTATTAATAAAGCAAAAGAAATGCAACATTATTACATGCAATTTTAATAGTAATAATTAGGGACAAATATTTAAAAAAATAAATAAAAAATTCTTATATCGCGCTTTTGTTAAAATTCCTTTTTCTATGATGTACAGTTTTGTTATAATTTAAAATAAAACGTTATTATAAGCTGTTGAATCTCAGAATTTCACTATCTACAAAAATTTTTAAAAAGTGTGGATATTTGTGCCTTTAACAAACTACGTATTTCTCATGCTGCAACGGATGGATAAGCTTTCCATATTTTTTTTAATTAACTGACAGAAAAGAAACAAATAATTAGTATATCAGAGGAAATGTATCGTTGGTTGCAGTAATAATGAATTTTGGAAGAAATATTATACAGACGAAATAAGTAAGAAAAACATCGATTTTCTGAGATCTAATCATGAGATTTACTCCATCTTCGCAATCTGGAATTTAAAATTAACTTTACAATAGATGCCGCCATCTAACGGCAAAGATAAAAACTAAATTAGTTAAAAAAATTTCCTCAATATTAAGTCTTGATATGCTTTATTTGCATCTTGATTTGTAAGTTAGAAGATAGGTCAGATAATCAAATAGATAAAGTACGTAGCTGCTTAAGGTCTCAAAAAAAAAAAAAGTGGAGATTCAATTTTTTTGGAGGGGGGGACTCTTTTTTTACATTTTTTTACTAATTTAATTTTGTGCTTTCGTTTAATTTGCAAAATCTGTGCATTAGACCTTAAAATCAAGATTTTTTTTTAATTTTAGAGCATTATTCTAACAACTGATAGCTAATTACTGACTTTCTGCAACTTTCATATTGTGTTCTTTTATAATTCGAAGAGGAATTAGCATTATAATTTTCAGAATAACCTATCTTACTATTAAATAGTATTTAAATTGCATTAAGATAGATCAGTATTATATTATTTTTAAATTTTAATTTTAATTTTTTATTCATAAGATTATAAAGCTAACTCCCTTGAAAGTGACTGTCAAATATTTTATTATTTCAACTTGCCAAAATTTGCTACTTAAAATTGCTTATACAGAAAATTAATATAAATTAAAAAATCTTGCTTTGGCAGATAAGAAAAAAACAAGAGTCCGAGTCTTGCTCCATCGAAAATACCATAGAAAATTCAATTTGACCCTTTTAAGAAGATATAAAAATTCGTGTATATATATATTCTAATATATAGACGAGTTCGATTTTAATTCTAATATTCTAATGCGTTTAAACTTTCACTCCTGGATTAATTGGACAATTAAAAATTCCTTAATAATTAACAAGCTATTATAAAACATTCAAAATTATAATTTGGATTTGTTTATAGTTTAAAGATTAACAGTAAAATGCAATGCAACGCAAACTAGGAAAAATGGCAAATACATAGATAGTGCCAGTAAAATCAACATTTTTGACGCATTTATTTTATTAATTTCCTCGCAATAACCTCTGTGGCAAATAGAATTGTGTTTCAGACATAATATAGAGAAATAGGATTAAAATGAAGAAAAAATAAATAAAAATCCTCTGAATGCGAGAAATAATATCTACCATTTCATGCAGTTTCCACTCGGAATTTGGGAATTCGATCTTGTATTTCAGACATGATATAATGAGGCATGATACTTTTTTCTCTTCGTTCTGGTCTATAATACATTAAACTTAAATGTTTAATTTTAAAAATGAATTACACCTCAAGAAATCTATTCAAATCCAGAATTCTAGAAGGATGAAAAACTGACTTCAAAGAATAATTTATTGATGAAAATCCATAAAGAGTCTTTATTTATTTTTCTTCTTAATTTTATGGATAAAATCGATTTAATTTTTTCTTGTCATCATCCCAAGATAATTTGGAAATTATTGAAAGCTTTAAATATGTTCTTTTGAATCTTGCAAGAAAGTTTGAGAAAATTTGTTGCATAAAAAAATAAACAAACAAAATAGACACCTTGGTTCTAGCCTCATTAATCACATTGTAATCTCCACAAAGTAACAAATCTTTATTAAAATACCATGAATTAAAGTTTTTTTATATAGATAATCGTATGAGAGCATGGATGTGATTCATAAAATGCCCATAATTTTTATTTAAATTTCACTAATTTTTAAAAAGGTTTTCATATTTGTTTTATAACCATTTAAATGAAGTGAAAATTATTAGTTCATTCAAACAGATTACCGTTAGTGATTGTAAATTCTTCTCTTTAGAATAAATTTTAAAGAGAAGTTCTGGAAATGGAATATCGACAACAATTGATATTGTTACGAATTTTTACCGGGGTTCGTTTGGATAGTGGAAGTGATATGGTGTAAAGAACGCTCAATCAGCAGTAGAAAAAGAAACAACACCGTTTATTTACACGAAGACACGCAGAACAGAACAAAAAATGACAACTATATACAGCATAAAAGACGATTATCTTCAGCCGAGACGTACAGCATACACAGCAGCATACAACCAGAATCTACTGCAGACAGTAGCGCATAGCACTGGCTTGACTTCGTCGATTCCGACTACTCTTCTTCGACTGACTCCGTCCACTCTGTCTTCGACTTCCTGCTCTTCGACTTCGACTTCGATGGTAGGCTTGTCGGGGCACCCGTCCTTGAGTAGGACTATCCCCTTAATGATGTGGCTGATAGAGCTTTACTTTTAATATTTTGGCATGAATCTGTTGTAGGATTGACTGGGTTATTGAGATTCAGTGTTGGTGAAGCGTGCGTTATGATTGGCTGTACTAAGGAGGATAACTGGATGGCGAGTTGCTATTGGTTGTTACTGGTGGAGTGGGTGAGTGGGTATGCTGGCAGTAGTAAAGGGACTAAGCGATGTTGTCAATTGCCGGGAAGATTACAGGTTTCATTTAATAACGGTAGATGGCGCCATGAGCGTGGGTTGTTTACAATGATAAGTGCAGGTAAGTAAAAGGGTTAGGATCGTTATTGAAAGGGTTGAGTTTTTTAAAGGAGTACGTTTTTAGGTCTTTTAATTCGCGGGTTGGGATCATATTTAGGGATTAGTTCTATTGCTTCGTTATCGATGTTTTCAAGGTTTTTAAAGAAGTTAGTGGCGAGTTTTTGAATAAATTTTTTGAGTGGCGGCTACTCTATTGCTTTGTAGATTTCAGAGTTAGAGAAGAATCTGGGTGCTTTACAGATATTTTTAATAATTTGATTTTGCTGTTGTTCGATAATTTTGAGATTACTTCTGGCAGCATACCCCCACAATGGACAGGCATAAGTTAGTACTGGACGCAAGTAGGCTGTGTAAATAAGTAATTTGTTTTCCGTATTCATTTTGGAATTTCGTGATATAAGGGGGTAGAATTTTCTTGCTAGTTCACGAAATTTATTTTTAATATAAGTAAGGTGGGGTTTCCATGTTAGTTTCCTATCGAGAACTACGCCGAGGTATTTGCAATTCTGAGACCACGGGATAATTTTGTCATTAATTTTAGGCTGGGGGAATGATTTATTTACAGGTGATTTATGAAAAATAATTGCTTCAGTTTTAGTTACATTTATTGCAATTTTCCATTTTTCGAACCAGCCTTCAAGTTTCTTGAGGTGTCTGTCGAGTGCTATTTTAATGAAATTTGGATTTTTGTTTTTTGCAAGTATCGCTGTGTCGTCTGCGAAAATGCAGATCATTGTATTAAATTGTTTCGGTATGTCATTAATAAAGATGGAAAACAACACTGGGCCAATTTTAGAACCCTGGGCAACCCCTGCTTGAATATTTTTTTCCGCTGATATTGCATTTTTGATTTTAACTTTAAATTTGCGATTAGCGAGATATGAGTTAATGATTTGAATTAAATAATTGGGGGTATTATAGTTAATGAGTTTATAGATTAAGCCGTGCTGCCAAACTCTATCGAAGGCTTTTTGTATATCTAGGAATACAGCTGCAGATTTCTCTTTGTTGATGAAAGCTTCTTCGATGAATTCGGTAACACGACTTCCTGCTCTGGCAGCTGTGGACCCTTTTATAGGTCTCAGGAGGCGGGGCTAGAAGCCTCTCAACCAATCAGGAACGTTCGAGGCGTATCTCGGTTCCTACTGGACGGATCGGGAAAATTCTCGATGTTTCGGGTATAATCTATTTTGGAGCCAAAGTCGCCAAAGTCGCCAAATTCGTCGCCAAGCTCTGGTACCCCCGACGCGACCAGACTCCGTCCGATACAGATGACTGTAAAACATTCTTTCCAATGATGGAACCAACTATGCTGGTAAACAGCATTACGGATTCGTAACACTATATTTATTTTAATAGATAAATTAATAATAGTTCAGGTATCACTGTTTAAAATCTATTTTTTCTCTTTTCCTTCTAGCCAATTCTATTTATGAGAAGATATTAATGTTTATTTACATCTTTATGTATTGGGTTCTGCGCGTGTAACATATTATTACGAATCCCTAATGTTACTTCTCAGCATAGTTAGTTTCATCGCAAGACAGACAGTTTTACGCATAGCTGTATTGGATGCTGATTGGATGTTGGATCAATGACCCTCGGGCTTGGCAACAAAATAGATGATACAGGAATCTACAGGAATTTGGGTGATAGGACCTTTAGGAGAAGAATTATGCTGATTCTTCGAGATTCTGGCAGACCGAACTGGAGTCAGAGTGTGTGTTGAGTCGTAGAGATAGTCAGCGACGAATCAGTTGGATCAATCCAGGAAAGTGCAATCGTTGAGTGGAGCTCAAGCGATTATTGAATTGACAATTGAGTCGTGCGCTGAGTCTTGGAATCTAGCATCGAGTCCTATGCTGAGTAGCCAGTTTTATAGCAGTGAGTTGGTAGTTGAGTACAGTTAAAGCGAGAAAAGAATGGAGAATTGCAGGCATTTGGTGAGATCTTAGTGAATAGATATGTGAATTCTCTCTTCCTGCTATGTTCTGTCTGTCTGCTTTGTGTGTTGGATCAATCCAGCAAAGTGCAATCGTTGAGTGGACCTCAAGCAATTATTTAATTGACAATTGAGTCGTGCGCTGAGTCTTGGAATTTAGCATCGAGTCTTATGCTGAGTAGCCAGTTTTATAGCAGTGAGTTGGCAGTTGAGTACAGTTAAAGCGAGAAGAGAATGGAGAATTGCAGGCATTTGGTGAGACCTTAGTGAATAGATAAGTGAATTCTCTCTTCCTGCTGAGTTCTGTCTGTCTGCTTTGTGTGCTATCTAGGTTATTTACTATCGATTACTATGTGTGAACTGCTGCTCGTTCTAAGTTCTGCTTGTATTGCTTGTGTACGTTTCTGCTGTGTTTCGTCGTCTGTGTATTCGTGCCAATAAAGGCCAGGTCAATTTGTTATTGTGGCCTGTTGACTGAATCACCATACACCTATACAGCGAACCAATTGTCTTTGCGTACTGTGTGGAGGAATTTTGTTGTTAAAATTTTACATGTACTGCACTTGAAATCAAACCAATTCATAATTTCAGTTTCGATTAAAACGCTGTCTAAAATTTCAAAAAATCTTTTTTCCACTTCATTTAATTAACTGATATGCAGCAGAAATATCAGCAAAATATCCTCGTTTAGTGGAACTTAATTTTTTAATAGGAAATACACTTTTATAAGAATGTAGTGTTTTGCGAAACAGAACTGATTTTTACATGGTATTAATGACTGTTTGTAAGTTTAATTAAGGTATTCGACTAGATTGAAAACATGAATTTGGATGGAGATTCTTATATTTTCAATTTAAAAAAAAATAGATATACGTTTCTGTTTCCAGTGGTATCTTTATTTTTTCTCTATGTAAATTAGAAGTCAAGTTATAGCAAACTATTGGGAAGTAAATGACGCTTATTTAAAAGAATTTAAAAATTTGAATGCATTTTTTGAAGACCGAGTTTTTTTCATAATTCTGCTGCAAGAGTATTGTCATATCTCAAAAAGTAATCAAGATATCTTAATGAAATTTATAATTAGTGATTGTTATGTTATGCAGAATGTAATGAACTATGAATTTGATGCTGGACTCTCTACAAGTGGATTTATGAATGCTTAGAGTAAATATCGTTGAAAAAAAATCAAAAATTTCATAGATAATTTCATATGTTACACACAAAAATGTCATTTTTAAATATAATTCTTAGATAATAGTTAGTTACACTCTAAGATATGTTACACATGTAATAATATAAAGAAAAATGAAAAACTGTAACCACTTTTTTTTCTCTAGAGCATTCGTAGTTTTGTAAAAAAAAAAAAAAAAAAAAAATGCTAAAATTTACAACAAAATATGCTTTTTCTTCAAAAGCTACATATATATTTAAATAATTTCACTTTTATACATCATTTTATCCTTATATTAATAAAAAAAAACATGAATAAAAAAATTTTTATCGACCCCCCCCCTTCCCCTCCGAAACTCGGTGGTTGAGATGGCTGAGCAATCGGTGAATATAAAAGTAGCAGAGGTAGCTCGCGTGGAAGAAAGAGAAAGTGTAAATTTTGGACTTCAAGATTTCTTATATATATATATATATATATTCTAATAACAACTATCAATAAGACGGCTGTTAAAGTAAATTTTCTTTAAGAAACTCCATACATTGAAGAAACAACTTGAATGCGGCACAGAAGCGTTTTGATAAAAACTGTTTCAAACTTTAGAATATTAATTTGTTCATACAGTGTCGACTACTATTACTGGAAATGGAATTAATTGAATACCAACCTGATTGACTGATTCTTTTGAAATCTTTGAATGCGTTCATTTTTCAGTACATCTTCAGTGCTGAAAATTTTTCAGGACTACATTTTTTCTTCCGGTATATAGTGTTGGAACTGAACTGAATTATGCATTTATATATCAAGCAAAATAATATTAAAAAAATGTTCTAAAGAGCTAATTCCAAATTCTAGTTACAGTTTCAGTTCATTGTTATAAGTGATAAGTTCTTTCCTCCTAGTTCCAATTTTATAGACTTTATTCAAATTTAGAGTGATCGCGACAAAGCGCAATGTTGAATAAATAAATGTTTGTGTAGTAAAACTTATTCTGTGATGTGTAGATAATTTTATTCGTATAATATTTTCTACAGAAAGTGAACTTTACAAAAGTATACATTTCTTATTTCACGTGTTATAATTAAAATTTAGGAATGATTTTTCACATAAATATTAAGCTAAGTATGAAAATACTTCGTTTTTCGCGTAGCAGAATGATGTTAATTTGCTGAAACGTTCACCAAACGATATTCAATATCAGTTGTGAAAATTCTTGATGCGTCGTTTACATTCAAGTGTTTTCTTAAAGGAAAAATTGCAAATGGGAAGAACGATTTATAAATCTTATCCATTTTAAATTTCACTTTTTTTTTTTTCATTTTTAATAATGACATTATCACAAAATCTACAAATAGCATTTCAACTATTCATCAATTTATTGTTTTACTTTATGTTATTATTATTATAACATCATGATGAAAAATATTTGCATTCAGAATTTCAGAGTCCCATGGATAGCTTTAAAACTTTTAACTTGCTTTTTCAGTTTAGTTTAGTTATATTAACGTCCAATTTAAAGCAACACTAAGGCTAATTTGAAGCGGACGTTGTAATTTTGAACCGCGGTCAGATGATGAGAACGATATCTGAGCTGGAAACTCCTCTCTCAACTTCCACACCACACCAGCTTGTGGACGTTTATCCCCGATGGATTTAAAGTGCACCAGAACCGCTTACACGACGGTTCTTCGGTGGAATCGGGTCTCAGAATCTGAAACCCTCCAGTTCCGAAGCCGAAACCTTATTACCCGGCCACGAAGCCCATTTTTAACTTGCAACATGAAAAGCAGAAGCACAGTAAAAATAAAAGGAAGATCACTCATATATAAAAACTTCATAAAAGATTGAAAAACTATCGATAAGTATTTGTAATAAGGCAGTAATATGATAACTTATCATTTATATTTCACATGGTGTTGAAATTTTGAAGCTAAATGATGTAATGTGAGATATTAAAATAATCTGAGCACTCTAACAGTTAATTAATTTATATTTTTATTTCATTATAGTTTTTATTATCCTATTCATCCGCATTTCGTTTAATCAACCTTTCAAAAAAATCACTTTTTTATTATTATTTTATAAACTTAGGATTTTCTCCAAATTTTTTATAATCTTCTTCCTAATTTTCCCTAATCTATTCCTTTCCTTTCTAATATGTTTTGCATGAAAATAATTTCGTTCGAATACTAACCAAATCAATTGCTCACTTCTGCTTTCATTATTGCATTATCAATGTTATTTTGAAAAGAAAATGTTATATAAATACCTGATTATTAGTTCATTGTAAAATCTAACAATCTAATTCATTGTCTGATTTATTTTAGCAATATTTTTCTCTCTACTAATAAATGTATTAATTGCAACAAACTTTCAAAGAAAGAAAGTACTGAGTGAAAATGGAGGTATTCTGCGAGCCATTTCTTAATTGGTCGTACAATAACTGCTATTTCTGAATCACTATTTATTTAAAGAGCAGCAATAATGTCTTTATAAATTATATGGTTTTTCTAAAGAATTCTGTATCTGCATATCTACCTCATCACAAAAATGGAATAATATTGTTACGGATTTGTTACTTCCATCGGTGTTCTTTTAAGATTGATAGTCGATGTAGGAATAAACAGTCCTTTAATAGAAAACAACGACAACTTTTATTAACTCGATTAATTACACGCGAAGAGACGAATACACAGAGACGACAAATATATACAGCCGAGACGAATACAGGACGACACACAGCAGCACACTACAGCAAACAGTAGCCCCTAAGTAGTAATAGACCATAGCACACAAAGCGGTCAGGCAGAATTCAGCAGGAGAGGGGATCCTCGGCGTTTCGTTCTACGGGCTGAAATTCTCCACAGTCTCCTCGCTTTAGCTGTATCCAACTGCCGACTCACTCCCACACGACTGGCTACTCCACACAACTCGATATTGCTTCCACAATAGACACCAGAACTCGGCACACAGCTTAGTTCAGCAATAGCTTGGGCTCCCCACAACGCTGGCATTTCGCCGGACTATTCCGTCGTTGCTTTGGTATCCTCTCGACGACTTGTTTCACGACTCCAACTCTGGTTACGATTCCAACTACGATTCACCTTGCAGCTTAAACCTCCTGTCCTTTTATAGTTCCCGGGAGTCGGGTCCAGAAGGCTATGGGCGCATCTCAGTTCCTATTGGCTGGATTGTTAAAATTTTCGAAGCTTCCAGCATTATCTATTTTGTCGCCAAGCTCTGAGATCATAGACGCAGCACTCGATCAGCACCCAATAGGGCTGATCGTAAAACGGTCTTTCCAGTGATTCAACTAACCGTGCTGGGAAGCAACTTTACAGGTTTGTAACAATATTGTTAAATTCAAGAAATTATAAAGGGCACAGCATGTGACAGTAGTGTTAGTTAGTTTCAAATGGTTAAAAAAGAATTAACCGTATTGATCACCAATGAATTAGTTGAAACAATTTGTAAATATATTGATTTAAACAACAGATATACAGAATTGAGTTTATTATTATTTTTTATGTACTTTATACACATATTTATCATATTTATTTCAGTATTTATTGTAATTTATGTTTTCCCTTTTAGAGGCATAATTTTTGCATTGCTTTTTTATAGTGTTAAGTAATTGTGAAATTTAATAACGCACTTATATGCGAAATTTATAACGCATAGGTAGCATCTTCAAGTGGTCAAATATATATAAAAAAATTATTAATTTTAAGCAGAAAATCAAGTGCGCATCATCACTTAAGTGTAATCCAATTCTCCCCTAAAGAGGAGAAACTAGAAATAAAAGTTTCATTTATTTTTAAGAGTTCCATTTTTTTTTCATTCTCTTCCAATTTCATATTAATAAAAGTAATAAGACGTTGGCAAGCGGTGATGTGAAGAAGAGAAGCCGCATTTCTAGACATTCGTTCCAAGTGAAAGTCACATCGTACTTTCAAAAGGGCTACAAGAAATCATCAGGTCGCCTTTCCACGAGGTAGAATGATAAAACTGGAGGAAGGGCTTAGTTGGATAATCGTCACCGAAGAGTTTGGAGTTGACAGAAGTATTGTTTGACGCGTTTGGAAAGCCTTCCAAAGTACGAGTGAATCTGTAAGAAAGACTGGGTGAGGACGACCAAGGATACAGCAGCAATAGATGACTGGCATAACGCTGAACTGGTGAAAAAAGACCAAAAGCAGACAACGAGTAATATTATAGCTCCTGAGTAGGGTAACCAGACGACAGGTATCACATTTAATTGTGGCAAGATGACTACATAAAAGTGGCTTATTCGCAAGGCGTCCGGAATGCTGCAGCAAGCCATCAGCGGAACTAAATGGCGTAACATAAACACAGGAATTTTCTTCAATGGAATCATTTCATCTTTACCTACGATAATCGTTTTAGTCTCACAAAAGATTCTCGAGGATAGTTGATATGGAGAGGGGCAGGGACACATTTTCATCTCCCTGTTATCAAAGAAATTGTTGAGTTGATGCTGGTCTGGGGAGGCATAACCATGAATGGAAGAATGGAGCTCCACATTTTCGATAAAGGTTCAGTAACCAGAGATGTTTCTGTTCCCTCCACATGCTATTGGTCAAGATCGATGAATACACACAGTGATTTGATTGGCCAACATTCTTCCCTGATTTAAATCCGATTGAATATGTTAGATGTCCTGAGGAGACGTCTGACGGCACACTCGTATCATCAAGAGACCAGTAGACAACTGATACAGATTCTCATTAAGGAATGCGCCTCAATAATTACTGAATAATATTATTTTCAGTAAAAATAGACGGTACCATGCAACCACTGTACTTAGGGGAGGTCATATTCCTTACTAAAAGATATCTACTTTGTTGTTCTCCTTCTCGTTCAAATATTATTGTTTAACACCTTCATTCTGGCAACAAAGACTTTTCTGCTCCGTTCCTGATTGTATGCGTCCTACTCATTTTTTACCCAACTAATTTTTTTTCGTCCATTAAGTCTTTCCATCCGACTGTTAAATGATTAAGATTTTACATCCCATGTAAAAATGGTGCTTTTTACTATAATCCATGTAGAAATAGGATTTATTTAAGCAATAGGCAATAAAGTCTTATCTCTGGAACGTATAGGTCCATTACGGTCGAAAGTGTTAAATATTACATTGCGCCTCTATAATAGGACGTCTTCCAATTTCCTTTTTTGCAGAATTTGAAAGATATCAGAAAATTTGCTTAAGTTTTGCACACTAGCATAAGTCGAACACGCTGATAAACAATACCAGATGTTGCTTTAACACATGGGATTGGGGGGAGACACTGAGTACCTGCAATGAATTTTTATCACGGCTTTATTTCTTTCTGCGTTTATTGTATAACATATTTATAGGTATACTAATTAAATTTGCATAAGTCTTTATGTCAATATCAGTATGCTTATATTAACTTTTGATTTGCAATAATATATATCAAGAAGGCAAAGGTGTTATATTGAATTATAATTTTCTGACAGTACCATTTTTTGTCTTATCTACCTTTTTCAAAATTTTTTATACTGTACCTTTTTATGTTCTTTAATGCATATTTAGCAAATATGATACGCTTATGACTGTTGATTTTTTTTGCTTTTGCAATGGTGTACTGAACGGAAGTACTATAATTCTAATTACCCTGTTTATGCTCTGTCCTTTAAACTTTGTATAAAAACAGAGAATTCAAGCACTTAAAAACGACACATCGTAACTTATACTAGCAAGCACCATGCACAGTTCATGAAAAACAAAAAATATTTTTGTTTTAGCGAGAGGTATTCAACCATCATCAAATATTGCCCTACAAATGCGTGCGTCTCGAGAGATAAGAAATAGATAAAGAAAACAGCAGTAAAATCGTGGGGAAGGAAAAAAAAAAAAAAAAAAAAAAAAAGGAGCCACACTGTTTTATTCTAGCGTCGTTCATCAACAATCATAAAAAAGGTATCATTCAAAAGGAATTAATGTGCACTTAAAGATTCTTGGATTAAAAATTTTCTAAGGTGCCGTCTATATACTTAAATAAGAGCAAACTTCAAAATTTACAAAGGCAACACCCATTTTTTTCATAAAATTTTGAAACTACGTCAAAAGTTATTCTTGGAAACCAAGTTCCATTAGTCAAGGTTTAATAATTTCGAAATTATGAGGTAATAAAATTTTAACTTTCTAATGTTTAAATTTTGAACATTTATTCGTAACTTTAAAGATAATATAGTTGTTGACCTAAACTCTTTTTATTATGAAAATATAAGGTATTCTACACATTTTAAACATATATTTAGTATTAAAAAGTAATTTTTAATAAGCCCCAAAAAATTTTCAAAATTAAAATTTAAAAATTTTGTTGTGCATAAATCGAATGACCAGGCCGTTTTATGGAAACAAGCAAAATTTCAGCTCGTTCCCTCTAGTAGTTAATCCGTTATATTATGTTTTCTGCATTGCCCCTAAAATGATGAATTTAGGACCGCATTTACACATTTCCAAATGTCAACAGCTTTTTATTTAGCAAAATGTCAACCGCTATTTATTTAAATGCTACTGATCATGCATTCTTTGAAACAAACATCGTTTACCACGTTGTAGTAATGTAAGAATATATTGCCGCATTGAAGAAAGACAGTCGAAACTCCATGGCCGAATGGTCATGGCACTGGTCTCATCATCAAGAGGCTTGGGTTCGAATCCCGCTAGAGACAATGCGATTAATAGTATATGTAAATACTTCATTCCTTGATTTTATGTTTTCCTTTATTTCATGTTCCAGAAGACACTGGACATTTCTTTAGTTTACCAGACAAGTGTTCTGGACTTTTCTTACTGTCTCCAGAAGAGTATTCTGGAACTTTCTCTGCTTGTATAAAAGGAGAAGACTTTTCAGTTACTGTGTTCTGAGTTCAGTTAATAAATTGGTTTAGCTCTACCTCTTGTGTGTGTCATTAAGTTCTATACTATAGTTCTACGTGACAATATATACATATAAATTCATCAGCGGCGGAAAATATGAAATCAAAGTAGAAAGAAAATGCTTTCCTCTGCTATTATTAACAATTGATACTTTTAAATGTAGAGGATAGTCCCTGTTCCTATGCTAAGCTAGAATTTTTACTTATCGGTTCATATAAGATCACTTAATAGAATGTAAGAAATTACTGCAAAATTGAAACTTTATTTTCTAATAAATACAGGATGATTATACAGAAAAAAAAATCTATCCTGATATATGTGACTATAACTATCATACCGGTCACAGGTAAAGAATAAAATTTTGGCTTAAGGTATTTTGAGATAGCTTTGAAGAATCATATGAAAAACAACAATTAAGCTGTAACAGTTACGGTTACAGTGACAAAATTCCGAACTTTTCAAATGGCAACAGCATTTTTTTTATTGGAAAATGTTCTCCATAGAAAAAAAAAAAACACTATTGTAACGGTAACTGTAGCACGAAAATCACCAGCGCAAACCAATTGTTGGAAAACAAGGGTTCATACTTAAATGAGCTTTTCTTTTAACCGGTTTTTAAAATTATTTCAAATTAAATTAACAGTTTACATATAATTTATACTCCTCATTTTAAACGTTAAAATACTTACCAATATAAATTTTTATGTTGATAAATAATGCAAATTATCATTACTAATTTTATAATCATTAAAAATATTGAATTTTTGGATTTTAATTGTGACAAATTATTAATACGAAATCTTTCATTCCTTACTTAATGAAACCATGTTTATCTCGAAAATCAAAGAGAGCAGCTGATAGTTTCAGTACAAAATCAAACATTCCCGAATTTAATAATCGGAAGGAAATAGAAAGCAGGTGTTACGTTATTGAAAGCATAGGCAGATGTTGCATAATTTTAATGATTGTTCAAATTCGGATGAAGATTAGAAATGGAAAGATTTTATACACACATTAATTTCTAAGTCAAAATGATAAATACATGCTAGCACCACAAAAACAACACGAATAAATCCCAAAGGAGAACTACTATCAGAAAGCAATAATAGTACTCTGTAAGAACACAGCCACCACCAAAAAAAGGTTTAAGTGGTAGGATACTTCAGCAATACTTGGAAATTCTTCTTCAGTTTTACAACTCCATTTCTTCAAGATTCTAAAAAAAGGTATCCTGTAACGTTTCTCCTTTTTCCTCACATGGTAACTGGCATTCCGATTATTAGCATCCTTGCGCGATTATTTATGGTTGGGAGTAAAAAATTTCCAAATGATCTTTTAACTCAAACGAGGATAGAATAAAACATCTTTGAAAAGATCTTTTTATTGATTTTCAAGCATTTAGAAAGCAAATTCAACAATCAATTGAAATTATCAAAGAAAGTTATGATGGTTCAAAAGACATTAATAACAAGAGGATTAAGGTATAAGAATCTTATAAAAGAGCTATTTAAATTTGCTAATATAGAGTTTAAGGGGTAATGTCGTTGGATAACTATCCTAAAAAACAATTTTATATATTAATAAAAAATCATAAACTGATTTCCTATTGATGTTTTCATCTTCATTAGTGCAGAATACAATTTGTTGGCACTAAAAAGGGTGCTTCTTTTCTTATGATGGCATCATAAAACCAAATTCAATACGTAAATGAAACAAATTAATAATGAACCAAAATTTCAAAAGAAAAAGTAAGGCAATAAATGCAGATAAGCTGAACAAAAAGTTTGTAGTCATGTATTAATCAATACGCTGATGTTCCAGAGACATTTAATATACATTAAAAATTAATATAGTTAGATCGAAAAGTAAATGTATGCAATTTAAGTTTTTATTTGTCAATGTATGTAATAAAGTTCAGAATGTAATTTAAATGTATGTCACATTTAAATTATATACTGAACAACTGTCCATTCTCGGATTCAAAAACCCTCGGGGCTTTTGCGCATGCGTTTTTAGTCAAAATAGGGGCGATAGGAAATATGAAAGGAGGAGATGTTTACATTTAACAAAAAGATGAACTCGGATTATTCGTGAACTTATGAGGTGTAAAAATAGCGGATAATTCGTAATATTTTTGGAAAAGGCTATTAAATCGCATTAAAATAGTTTGGAGTAATTTTTATTTACTCTGAGGGATAACACTATCTGAACACTATATTGAATAAATTGAAGATTTTTGTTCTTAAAATTTGGTAAATCAATTTTTTAAAATAAAATAATAATCATCTTTCATGTTAAAACAACTCTGTTATTGAATTTTTTGAGAACATTTACAACGGTAGATAATCTCGGTCACATGTAATGATATTACATAAAATAAGCTCCAGACCATTTTTAAAAGCCTTTTTTTTTTTTTTGCTACTTGAACTAAGTAATTGCTTATTAATAATCAATGCGCACTTTTGAATTAAAATAAAATACGATACTGTCAAATGAGACAGTACACTCATTGAAAGAAAAAGTATCCAATATTGCAAAAATCAAGGTCAAAAAATGAAGTACAGTTCTGGAAATGTGCTCATCTTTTCGCGTCTCACCTTTAGAGAGGTAGAATCGTCGAAAAGTGGTAGGTTTCGGCATATTGAAACGAACAGTAACTCATTAGGGCAGTATTTATGCTCGTAGTACCTCTTCGTGAGCACAGTAATAATGCACACAAATTAAGCATCTAGGAAATAAATTATTTCCCATTCTTCCTGAACGTCTTCTAAAATTTTCTTCAATTGTTTCATTTGTATAATGAATTCATTTTCTTCAACGTTTCGATAATATTTAAGAGCAATGTCTGTTATTAAACAGAAATGTCTATGATGTCTAAAATTTCTGTTTAAAAGGAAATTTAGATTAAATTTTATTCAAAATCTCTCAAAGTGGATTCCAAGCCACATCTCAAAGAAACGAGCGCCAGGAATTGGAATCTGTGTTTTATTTCTCATAAAAAAGAGTGGTTTTCGGATTAACCCTTTATACGACATAATTCCGGGACATTGACAAATAAAAATTTTAGGGTTATATCATGATAAATTGATGGTGTAAATACTAAAACATCAAAAGTTCGTTGATTTGTCAAAAAAGTTTGTTGATTTATGAAATATGGGAAGGTAAATATACTTACCCGAGATCGTTCAGCGGAAACTGAAAGTGGTGAACATACTTACCACTGAACGTTAAGGGTAAAAAATACCATCGAACGTTAGCTGGTTCTTACCACTTACTTTTAGGTAATTTAAAACAAATTTATACAATTTTTTAGTTAGAAATCACGGAATTGTTTGGAATTCAAATTCAGTAATGTCTTACATTAAAATTTGAAGCTCATTTTGCATTTGTTAGGCTGGCTGGGCGGATTGCTACATTGCATAAAAATAAAACTGTTCCAATCAGATGCAATTTTATTAATAACATCTTAGCTATGCCTTGCGTTAAGAAATAAACTAAAATGTCGTAAATTACACTATTCAAATGATCAATACGTCAAAAATAAAGTCAAAATATACAGTTATAAAGTCATTAACAGGAAGATTCTGAATTTTAAGAAATTCCGATTGCATCAACAGTTTTTGTTCATTTTTAAAAATGAATGTTGACTTTAAGTTAAATAAATTCAATAACAAATAATGATAATTAAATATTAGAATATGTAAAATATAAGGAATACAACATAGTGGTGTTGCATTTCTGAAAACTTTTTCAGGAGTTAAAATTTAATGACAAATGTTGTAACTTAATGTGTCAACGAAAACCCTTACATCGTGAACGGGCAGTGCTAAGCATATTTAACATTTTTGAATATAAATGGTATTTAACTACAGATTTAACATGTTTCTGAGCTATTAAGGTAGTTCAATCGAATTTTAAGAATCTGATTAACCTATTTATTATTTTACAATACTTTTTTGAGCCCTCATAAAAAATATTTTGCAGGTAGTAAGAATATATATCAGAGAACTATAAAAAGTTAAGTTATATTATTACAGATGATCACTTGACAGTGGTACTAAGTACAAAAATGCAATACATCTGATATTCGAATATACTCAAAATTTAAAATTCTTTAATGTCTTTTTACATTAACGTTTTATTTTTAAGCAATACGAAGCTATTGAACTGAGAGCTGGTAATTGTTAGCTGCATAGATGAGCAAATCTGAAATGGTACTCCTCTTCCAAATTTGCTTCTCGCAATTCTGATAGACTGGTTAACATTAAAAATCTATTTAAAATATAAAAAAAAGCTTAAATAAAAACAAAGTGGGTGATTTCATCAATTTTTTTTATTAAGACTATATTTTTATAATAGAATTTTAATAACAATCATTTGCAGAACTGTATTTAAGAACAATTCACTTAAATACATCAATAAAACAACATTTCAATGCCTGCATTTCACAATAACAGATCAAATATCCATACCAAATACTATATTTAAAAAATGGAAATTCGATATATAATATAAAAGATTGGAGCAGAATTTAGCATTTTATAATTTGAATTCAAGACCGGGATAGCCTGGTTGGTAGAGCGTGAGATTCGCGTCCCTTAGGTCGCGAGTTCGAACCCCGCCGGCCGAAGATTCCTCGCATGCTTGGTGGCTGACCCGCATATTAATCTGTCGTGATCACAAAGTCTTCCATGGCGAGAGTAATACCACTGGGGGTACTGGATCAGGGGTGATCGTTCTCTGATTTAGGTCTAAATTACGATCTGTGGATGAGTGAATAAAATGCGTGAATGAAGTCCGCCCCGTAAAAAGGGTTGTGACGTGTGTGTAGCTAAATGTGTATAGCTCTAGGCACTAGATGGCGCTACTATAAAAACAAGAGACGCTTTCCCTCACCGGCTTAAAATAGCTGTCTTCGTAACAGCGGGCTTGTCCATGACAAGTGCCATAAGAAACAACATAATTCGAATTCTTTAAAAAAGAATTAAACTTGCTACAATGTTATCTCACTATACGACAGAATTGAAGTTTCTTATTTTAATTAACCCCTTAATCGGCGTACCCGATTATCATACGGATATCGAATTATTGCTTCTCCAATTTATATAATTATTATTAAAAAAATTATTTTTAAACATTCATGATTTTACTATGAACTAGTTGGTACGCTGCGAGTTGCTGCCGCAGAAGGAATAATTTTGGAAACATCGTTTGAAATAGCTATCTTATTTAATTAGGAATGATATTTTTTTTTTTCTTATCATTCATTGAAATCGAATGATATGTAAAGGAGAAGTATAAATAATATTTGATCTAGTTTTTTTTATTATTCAAGTATACTTTAGGGTAGATTTTATATATATATATATATATATATATATATATATATTTGTTTTTCCATCTTCAGCAAAAACAAATTTCTTGGCTGTCCGACTCGTGGTATCCAACGTACAACTGCCCATGTTAAAAACATGGATTTTTTAGGTTCAAAGCAATAAGTTGACAAAGTTTTATTGCCATCGGATGAGCAGTACGGCAGTACATAAAATACAAACAAACAAAAATTCCTTTTTATATACTAGATATAATATATATACACACAAACACAAAGAGAAAGATAAATAGACAGAATTGATGATGTGAAATTAATGAATGGCTTCTTTATTTAAAATAGAATCTGTTCCAATCTTCAATCTGCTCCAATCTTTTATTTTCAAAATTACACATTATTGATGATTTATACCATATTCAATGATTTAAATCAGAATACAAAACTTGTGAATCTTAAGCTCAATGAGTTGAAATAACAATGAGCAACTAACAAAGCATCTTATTTCTAATTAACCCATTTTGTTATTGACATGATTCACAACTTAATTCAAAAAGTCTTAACAATGAATAAAAATAAATACACACATATCAAAGTCTTATAATTAATTTTAAAAACAATGAATCAGTTTTTAAAGGCATACTGAAAACAATATATAAAATTAACTGGCATTCATATATTGAGCAAAAATTACGATTTTGGAAGCTTGTCCAATCAACATATATGAAACCTAAATACTTGCTAAGTTGAGATCCCAAACATATCACTAGATTGGTAATAGATCTGTTGATTCTTTGAAAAACTGACCACGCAAATAATGTTGAATAAGATTCTAAAAAAAATAATTTAAATGTAACTAATGTTATCGATTCTTTTTATGAATAGAAAAAAAATGTCAATAAAATGCAATTAATTTTTTCGAAAGCGACACTCCACAGCATTGTAAACTGTTATAACTATTATAAAAAAATTTAAAAGGAGATTAACATTTTTTATACTTAATAAATGATTCATAAACACTATCCATTAGGGTGGAACAAAAATGGCTTTTACGATTTTTTTTTATATATTTTTTTAAGATTTTAGTTTGGCAATATTGAAGAAAGGTTGACTTTTAAGTTAAAAAAAAATAAATAAAATAAAAATTTGATTGCAATATTGCGCCATCTTGAGACACCAATTGAGCTTAAAATTTGCTAAAAAGTTGACAAATTTTAAAACGGACCTTTAAAAACTTTTTTAGATTTTTGTTTGGTAATAGTGGGGAAAAGTTGCCTTTTAGGTTCAAAAAGAATAACAAAAATTTTGGTTGCAATTCTGAAAAATCTTGAGATGCCGGAAAGATCTTAAAGTTTGTAAAAAAATCGTAAAATTATAAAAATGTTACAAAAAATGGTTTTAAATACATATACAAGCATTACAATTAAAAAAATTATTAATTACAAAATGTAATAATAAACAAAAAAAATTTTTAATGTCATATTTTGTGTTTCTTACTTCTGTATCGTTAATGATTACAAATGTTACAGTTACAAAATGTTTGTTTCTACTTTATTGCTCCATTAAACTTTTTTTTTACATTAAATTTTGGCAAAAGTTTATGTATCTTTCTCTTGCGATTGAACCACAGACATTTCGAACCGATTCGATCACCAGTTTCACAGCTCTTTCCACTAGTTGCGTGTGATAATTAAACCGGGGAAAGTCGATAACCGGGCCCTCTATAATATTTGGTTTAGCTTCAGATGCCTTTCGCATGAAATCTTTGAAAGAGTAACCGGAAACATGTTTTAACAAAGGAGATTCAGTTACTCTTATAATTTTTTTTGGTCTTCTAATTTTCATCCTGTCTATTACACTGGTTTTGCATTCTGTGATTACACTTAAGTCCGATAAGATAACACTAGATAATAGCTGCAGTAGCTCTATCTGAATGGAAGCTACAAATGGCAATTTAATACGCATTTCAGTGCTTTTCTCTTCGTTCAGTTTTGAAGGGCCTGGTGGTTTTATCTCTATTTGTATATGTGAAGGATCTTGCTGGTGTGCCCCTTCTTGTAAAGAACACTGTTCTCTTCAGCGCTGTCATTGTCACCAGTAACCGTTTCTGACACACTAATATTTTTTGTCCGTTCTTGATTAAACTTTACTATCTGTAGTTCTTTATTTTTTCTTGCTTCTTTCTTCCTCATGGGGCCGCGGTGACCTGGTGGTAAGGTCTCGGCTTGTGAGCCGTAGGGTTTCAGGTTCGAGACCCGATTCCACCGAAGAACCATCGTGTAAGGGGGTCATGGCAAACGTCCTCCCGTTGGTGTGGTGTGGCGTGGAGAGGGGGGTGCCAGCTCAGGTGTCATCCTCGACATCTAACTGCGGTTCAAAATTACAAGGTCTGTCCCAAAATAGTCCTAATGTTGCTTTACAACGGGACGTTAATATAACTAAACTTCTTTCTCACAGTGCTTGTATTGTAACTATCAACATTACCTATAACCATTTCCCTGCCAAAGCATTGATGATTTAGAAACTCCTGTTCCAGAACTGGCACTTTTTTTCTTTTATACAAGTATTAAAGTTCACGCGCTTAAAGGCAGCAATATCAAATAAACTTTTAGCTTCTTCTCTAAGTTTTGTGAGTTGAAATCAAACTTATCTGGCCTTTTTCTGCTTTTATACTTTAATAAATTTCTGTACTTAGCATGATAAGCTATCATCAATTGTAAAATTCTTTTGCTAGGAACAACGAGAATAGAAGCTCTTGATAATATTTATTCTATTTTGGGATCTAAAGTCTCACATATTTCACTGACAAAAGAATCCTTCTCTGAAACAATTTTGAGGTTATATCTAATATAACATTAGCACCACAACAGATTCGTAAGCAGGCAGTTCGACTTCAAACAAATCACTAAATTTCTCAAAAATACGACATTCCGACTTTTGTTTTGTCCTCACTAAGCCATTGTTACTCACAATAAACCACACAAACTAACAAAATAGTTATGTTAATCAGTTACACAATAGAAAGAGAGGAGTTGCAAACTCAAAAGAAATTTGCGCCTCAGTTAATAGCATTCACTTCGGCAATGATTCAATGTCCTGGATATCATGCCAGTGCAATAGTAAAATTGTTTTTATATTTCTATTCATATTATAACGACTGTTTAAAACCTTTTATTTCATAATCGAGATACGTAAAAATCTTAGAAAAAGTTCAAAAACGTGTTTTTATGAAACTTTTAAGGCACCTCAACATGTACTTCAATATTTTTCATATTTATAATTTATTTTATCTACACCAAACAGCAACTTTTCCGCGCTATTAGAAATAAAATAAAAAGATTTTTTCCGTTCCACCTTACTATTCATACATCAAATAACTAAATAGATTCAGTTAAAATCATCATAGTAAAAGCACACATAATAATAATTATTAAAACACAAATATTTGACATATAATTTGAAAGCACTGTTAAGAATAAGATTTCTTTTTTGTGTGATAATATGAAATTAAAAATATGGGATTCCAACATTAGCACCGAACAATATAAGGCAATGTTAACATATATTTGTTTAATAGGTGGGTCAACTGTCAGAAAGATCAGATAAATAAACGAGACCCAAATTTAAGCAATTCAGTCAAAAAATTAATTTTTCTGTAGTCATTACGAATATAAAGTAATAATCCTATTAAAGATTTAATATATTTTTATCGTATTAAAAAGTTGTTTATTGTATAATACATATCTATCACAAAAACATATTCATGTCTTATCATGCATATCATTGGAAGCTGAAGTTAATATTATTGCAGTCAGAATCTGATGAAATCACGATTCTTTCAGATAAAAAATGATTGCCTGGTATGAAAAATGATGCATTAACAAGAGTGGCGGGCGAACAGGGCTTATTAACATCATTTTTTAACAAAAAAACCGTTCCAAATGCTAATTCATGATTCTATGTACATTTATTAGAAATATGATACATGTATAATACCGTTTTTACAATGTGACACTGCTGAAAACAAACAGTAGGAAGCCAAGTGACTAGACCACATGACAATCTGATATCAAGGACACATGCATGCAGACAAAGTAAGGTATGTAAATCGTTATCTCATCTACATTTCCATTTTCCAATCATGTGGATTCATATTTTTCTAGTGACCTTCTGATTCACTTTAAGAGTTGCAGCAATCTAAGTTTTCAATAGAAGAAAAAGAATTTGGATTCATATACAAGCATATCATAATATAAGTAATGAAGCATTGTGCGTGTTAAAAAAATGCTTTTCAGCAATTCTGTAATTTTAAAAATGAAATTCATTATAAAACATTTATACTTTCCGATTTAATATACGCTTTCAATAGAAGGAATAGAATTTGGATTCATATACCAACATATCATAATATAAGTAGTCAAGCATTGTGCGAGGAGGAGAAAAAAAAAGTTATCTGCAAATCTGTAATTTTAAAAATGAAATTCAATATAAAACTTAAATAGTACAAAGCAACATTTATATTAATCTGAAATATACATTAAAAAGTCATATGTATATATATAATTTAATAAAACAAATCAATTCATACCACAGAATTCAACAAAAAAAAACCTCAAACATATATTAAAAAGAATTAAATACAAATAGTATTGGCGATGTATTAATAGCTAAAAAGAAAGGGGAATTCAGCAATTACTGCTATCCAAATAATATTTAGTTAATTTTCAAATAAAAACTGACAAGGGAGACTACAGGAAATAGTTTGGATGATTTTTTACACAAGAAATAAAATCAATCACTACTAAGTATGAAACAGTATTGCATTAAACATAGAAACTGAACCTCAAATAATTTTTTTTTTTTTTTTTTTTTTTTTTTGCATATGCAATAAAATAAACTCGGGCAAATTCATGATAAATACTGACCAACACTAAATACAATGTTTTACTAAAATTTAAAAGAGTTAAGCCGGTAATCTTTTTTTATGAAAATGTGAAGCGATAAAAATTATTTAGCGATTCAGAGAATGTCTTTATGCGATACTCTGTCACTATGTCTTTATGCGATATAAAACTTGGACAATCCGCCTAAAACTTAATCTTAAAATTAGTTCAAACACATTAAAAGTGCGAAGCAGTATTTTACCCTTTGTATTTTTGGTCCATAATCTTTAATTTATAACCATTGCTTGTCTAATTTAACCCCCCTTAAATAATGGGAACGAATGCTCTAAAATGGAGTGTCACCATCGGCCCAAGCATTTTCATCAGTTAAGCCTAATTTTAAAAAAAAAAAAAAAAAAAAAAAAAGATAACTCCGATTTTATTTTGGTAAATAATTTAAAACTTCTTAATTCGTATTAATATAAAAATATTACAGTAACAAAAATGAATGAAATACGTAAAATACTAGAATTATAACAATGCACACGAAAACAAAGTTACAAATACTAAACATACGGATTTTTTTTTTTAAAAAAAAGAGGAAAGTACGCAATAATATTCTATCGACAATGAAACTCCATTTAAAAAAATTCTCTGTTTCACCAGCTCAAAAAGTTCATCTTCGGTAGTGATTTATTTCAGAAGACTAACTAGCTGTAGGTTCAGAGCAAGCATCTAATATCAATTGACTATACGCTCTATGAGGAAAATGAAACCTCTAATTCACTATTATAATTAAAATTATTATCTTCATTAATATCAGATGATATACCGGTCTGTCAACCATGATTAGCAAAATGAAACAATATAATCCCACCAAATATACAAAGAGTTTTATAAAACACATCCAGAAAATTTTCACCCTCATAAGCAGAAATACTCAGCTTAATACCCATATTCTTCAAATGAATAAAGGAAAACAATAAATAAGAACGTTACATTACAAAAATACTTTTAAAGAGCCGTTTGTTTGCATCAATAAAACAATCAAATTTAGAAGCAAAGAATAGAAACTGATGTTCATATATGAAGGTCAAATGCCATACGACTCGGCTGTTGTGGAAACCATTGGCGCTTCTCGCTATTTCGTAGAATTCAAAAAGATCGACCTGTTTTCAATTTGCGGATACGCGACGGTGGGTTACGAGTAGAATCGACGCTTCGCATCATGTATACGGTTTATGTTTGTTCTGAAGTGTTTAATGAGAATGACAGAGGTGTGTGTCTAAGTCCTTGCTTTTACAAATGGCTATTCTTATAAAAACAATTTTAGAAACTCACAAAAAATAAAATATAAGACAATGCCCCATGTTTCTCATTAAATATGTTAACATTTACCTTTTTACATAAAACTTTACTATAGCTAATGGAAGTATTTATCAAAACAGAAGCCCAGTTTATATTGCTACATCACAATTAAAAAACTGTTTCTAGTTGGGAAAATTAATGTCTTTGTGGTGAATAGCATATAAGCCAGATAACAACTCTTCTACCCGGACGATCGTTTTGGTAAAATTGTTAAGTTACTGGACTGCTAACCAAAAGGTCCCAGGTTCTATCCTCGCGCATTCACATATCACTTTATCTTAAAAGTCATAATTTCGAAAAATCAGAATAAAAGGCCTGTATAGAAATTATTGCAAAAATATTGCTATTACAAGTATTCACAATTAGTCTTCAATACAATACAAGTATGAAGACGCCAAATATGTCTCATTTTTCTCGAACTCATTCAAGTAACACTAAACAAAATAATGATTTGAAAGTAGTAAGAAATGCTGGTTCATTATTGACATAAAAAAACCTACAATACAACAAAGCATCATTTATACTATCCCGTGGTAGAAATACAGTTAACATGTAAAAATAACAAATATTGCTATAAATAAGGTTACATATACAAATATTCTGAGATAAGCATTTATACTATTCAGAGGCAAGAATAAAAAGGTCATATGTGTATTTTAATACAGCAAATTTTTCAAAAGCTTTGTTGTCAATAAGAACCTATTGATAACACTGTATTTAATAAATCTTTTCAAATACTTATTTAAAGGTTGCAATTACAAACAAATAGGATTTATGATGTCAATGTAGTTCGAACAGTACGGGGATTATTGTTAACCGGAAGCTATTTCGCCGATTTGCAAACAAAAAAAAAAAAAACATACGGCAAGGTGAACTAGAGATATTTTTTTTGATTTTTGAAGTACGAAACAAAACCTTTTAACATCACAAAATAAAAAAAAAAGCATTCAATGCCAAAATATAGAAGCATATTGTATATTTATTAAAAATAATACCCCGCACATATTCTTCACAAATATTCAGACAACAAGAAACTTGAAGTTTTTGATAAGCAGGAACCTAGTAGCTTCGCTAACACATTGAACATAAGGATTGTGTGGATAAGAGGAGCAATACATAATCAAAAGAAAAGAAAGAATAGAGGAAGAAGCAATCGAAGCCTTCTCCATACAAAATTTTAAACAAGCATCCTTTTCCCAACTTCACCTACTGGTAAAATATATATATATTCCATTCAGCCTTCATCCATTCTGCAGGTTCGAAATACTTCCTGCCATCGCATTCACCCGGCATCCATTCTTGCACAAATGCCATAACAATTTATCAATGGAACCGTCAGAGCACAAAAAGAATTACGAGAACTGCAAGGAATTCCATTGCAGTAGAGTTTTAAAGTAAGAATTCAGACGATTTCTAAAAGCGCACCCCGACAGTTAAAAATTGCAAAGGAATAAATGTTTTCTGTTCGTATTCACATTAAAAATAAAATTGCAGTGTCTTATTAGTAGTAAAAAAAACTTATAATTATAATACAGAACTAAATTAAAATCTTTTAATAGATAATGAAAAACAATTTTTAATTTAACATTTTCTATAAATAGTTGTAGCCCGTGTACAACTCAACCAGTAAAAAAAGTAGTAAACTAAACAAGGGTTGCTAGGAGATCGTTCGTTGGGTTGCAATATTGACGACAAATTCGGGGGGGGGGGCACACTAAATTACACTTCAACCGATTATTTTACATCAATCAACAAAAGTTTCACAATAGTAAGGGATATTGAAATTTGATTTCTGGAGACTTGTTTAAACAACATTTACTTTATTTTGAGGCATAGATTAAAACGTCATATATATATCTAACTTATCACGCAAAAATTATTAATAAAAACACTAATTGTTAAGATGTAAATTCAGATAAGATTAATGATGGCAAATTAGTCAAACAGGAAAATGAATTTATTAAATTTTACACTTCACTGATTAAGATAGGAAGAGAGGGAGGGTAAATAGTTATACTTATCCGGATAACATTTTGCAATTTTCAGACAAAAACAAGCAATGAGTTAAACTAGAAATATTCTTTTTTTAACATATGAAAAAACTTTTAGCACTACAAAGTTTAGAAAAACAATCTATCGAATGTAGAAAAAGTCTCATATTACTTTTTTTTTTCGTATATATATTCATTACAGATATTGATTAATACCGAATATAAAGTTTTCTTTAAAATTAATAGACTTCAAACCGGTCAAAACTCTTTAAAAACGCAATCCGATGAAATTATTTAGAGTACAAGAAAATGGAACTCTATGTATAGAGCATGTGACAATAAAACTTGAGCACTCCGTTGAGAATTTTACTACTGAATTAGTTCAGCAATATTAAAAGAGTGAACCATGATATTTCTTTAAAAATTTTTTTGCTACATAATCTTTTAGTTATCTTCCTCGCCTGTCTAATTTAAATAAAAAGGTATATCAAAACTCATGCAAAAATGTTTCAGACTTTATAGGTATGCTTAAATGATCTTTTTTACTATCTCATAAACTTTGCAAAATAATGTTCCGAAGTGTTTCATTAAATCATCTTTTAACATTCATTCATTCATCGTTCATTTTCATCTTTTAACAATAAAACAGCTAACAAAAAGAATTTATGAAAATAAAATCCCAGTTCCAAACTTCTAGATAATAATCCAATTATAAAAAAAAAAAAATCTTGTTGAAAAAATTTAACGACTTAAAAAGTCACACTTTGAAAAAAAATCAAGATGCAAGGCCTTAAATGGATCTATATATTATTGTAAGTGCATAGATAAATATACATAAATGCGTTGTATTTGTCTTCAACTAGACAAATAGAATGCAACTAGTCCTCAATATAAGTCTTAATTTGTCAAATACGATTTCGTTCTTTATTTTGAATTCATTAAATAAAAACTTATTCAAGGCACATATCTAGATTATTTTGTACCAATCAACTAAATAAAGGTTATACAATAGTAAGGAATATTGGAAGCTGATTACTGAAGACTTCAAAGGAAACACCCACAAGTTTCCAAAACATTTAAAAACATTAAGATTCTCTGATAAGCTCTGAACTGAAGTCGACATGAATACGCATATAAATTTTTTTTGAGGAAATCATTCTACTGAACCATCCCATATAGCTTCTTTCTGCTTGGCTTTCAGTCTTCGTTTTTCTATTAAGGAAAAACAAAAGTTTAAAATTGACATCACTTACAAATTAAACTGTAGCAATTAAATAATGAAAGCTAATTCTTTTTTAAAAAGTACTGATTTATTTATAAGTTACTTACATACATGAAAATAGAGAGTGTATGTGTGAGAGATCACGTTACCTTTTGCTTCCTTTAGAACACTTCTTTCATGATCTCTCTGCTCTTTAGTGGCTTGAACTCTAAGACCAAGAGCACCAGAAACAAGCCGTCTAGCAAGCACTGCCGATGTTGCTGGTCTGGGTTTTTGAGGCTCCGAATGATCTGCAATAAATTTTGCTAAAAATTAAAAACTCATAAACACCACAAAGAAAAAATAATAGAAATGACAAATAAATATAAAAACTGGACTGAATTTCATACAGCAAAAACTTTAAAAAGACCAACGGTGAGTTAACCTGTGCAGTTAAACATGTTAAAACGAAAAAATTCAATCGACAATAAAAAGGAAATTGTAATACAAAAAGTGTAGAAAAAGTTTATTCTAAACTTTTAACATTCTGCACTTTTATTGGGGAGAGGGTGAGGGGAATAGTAATTAAACAAATGAAACCTGCTCATATATTGCAGATAATTAAAATTTGGGTCACTATAAACTAACATAAATAAAATAATATATTTTTTATGTAATAAAAAAAGCCAATAAATATGAATAAAAATATTAAATATTTCGTTTAAATAACTGTTCACTGATGGTATTTCTTTTATATTTAAATAAATTGAAATCGATATATTGTAAAAACACACTAGCAATCCATATATGTATAAGATTGAAGTAATTTGTCTCGCACACCAGATGGCGCATTTTTTTTATTACAGTTGTTTTTCTCCCTTTTAGTTGCATATATGTAAATAAATAGTTCTTTTCTTCTTTATAACGGTGCGGCAGTGCCAATTCCTTTCTCTCCTTTAATGTGACATACCTTCCCTTGAATAGGGAATTGACTGATGGGATAGATTAACGTCAAGTTTTAAAGTAGATATCAGTCTACTGATAACTGACCTCACAATTATGACATCAGGATAAAAGTTGAACTAGCATTTAAAACTCCAAAATTTCACACAATATAAATGGAGGAATATTTGATCAATATTCAATTTTACATCAATCAGGTGCAGAAATGAGGCATAATCCTCTCGACCTCTATATTTATTCCCAATAACTAAAATTAGAGAGAAAAAAAGTAAATTTTTCTTTTAGACAAAATTACATATTTTCTAGAAAAATAAATTAGACCCTATTATTGAAGTAAATAGTAGCAATGAAGTGTTTGTTTTTTCAGGTTGTGTAAATGTCAAAGAAAAATTTGTGACAAGTGGATCGAATATTTTATTTAAAGAAAAAGTTCTGCTTTCTACTAAAAACTGAAATACCAGTTTTTAATAATTTTAAATGCTTTTCTAAATCTTCGATGACCTTTCTCATGTGTTTGATTTTATAAAGATTTATTTGACGACAAAATTGGTGATACAAAGATTATAAATTATTCTAAATTGAAGGCATTAAATAATTATGATAGCTTGTACATGACATTCAAAAAACTGAAAAATAGTAGAAAAAATTACAAAATTAAAAAAAAATTTCTGAGACAATTTGAAGCAGTTTCTGATTTTTTCAAATATACCTTCTTTAAATCAGATCATCAATGAGACCAGAAGTCGGAACATAAATATGGTCAGATAAATTACAGATTCATTTCCCACCTCATATAATAAATTTAACCCGAGTTAAAAATTACAAAATATGCAAAATTTGTTCCCAACTACACTAACAGAACCTACACACAAAAGAAGCTTCAAACAAGTACATAATTTTTTTGCGAATTCGGGGAAAGAACAATGATGCAATTTATTTTTAGTAAATAGTTTTAATAATTATCTTACTAGCACACCATCTTGCTTTAGTCTTTGACTCTTTTATTCCCTCAGAAAGAGGACGGACTTTCATAAAGGGATGTTTCATCTGTAAAGCTTGATTTGCTGTAAAAACAAATATAATGAAAATTATAATGAATATAAACATAATAACAAAAAAAGTTAAATTTCATTAGTTTATTAAAAACAGAATGTAAAACTATTATATTACAATCGTAGAAAAGCAAACAAATTTATAAGAAAAACTTAAAACATGAGCCATTTTGATTACTATCGCATCAAGATGAAATTTGTGTATCAGAAATTAAGCAATAGGGATAAAATATGCTCCTATGGATTGAAATACTTTATAAATATCTGCACACAAAAAAAAGACGCATAAAGTATAATATTCTACCTCAACAGAAAAACTAATAGAAATTCCATAGAATATTGTTAGCAAATTTAAATAACTGCAAGGTTTACTTAGTGGCTTGATTTTTTAAAAATGAATAATCGAATACACTCATTTCAGGGAAAAAAACAAACAAACACGAGTCCAGTTTACTTCGGAAAAATTATAATTTCTGATTGAAATCATAAAAAAAAAAAATTAGCTAATTGTAACATGACTGGTAATAATTTCATTTTATTTCATAGAATTATACTATATAATATTCAATATTATAACTGAATTCCGAGTAACCATTTTAAAATAAATAACACACAACAATTTACTTTTTCAACTGAGTGTTGTTATTTGTCCCAGTTTTTTTACAAATATTATAAAGAACAGTTCTTGAAGTAAAAAAATATTTATCTAGTTTTCTTTATATCTTTTTTATTACACAAGCTCTTCACATATGGAATACATTTTATAAGGCATCATTTCAGATTGGCTTAAATGAAATATTAGTTTTACTTTATTGAAAAAAATATATATACTTTTTTGAAATTACACAAACCACAGCATAAAGACTTTTCATGAAATCTGATATATTTAATATGAAACAAATCACCTCGAGTTTAACTTTTATTTGATT
Source organism: Argiope aurantia (assembly GCA_026543865.1). Lineage (NCBI taxonomy): Eukaryota > Metazoa > Arthropoda > Arachnida > Araneae > Araneidae > Argiope > Argiope aurantia. The sequence goes on along the minus strand of JAPMOR010038835.1, from coordinate 1,308,326 downwards.
TTAGACGTTTACATATTTTAAGTTCAAATAATAATCTACACATTTTGAGCAAAATATGCATTACAACAATAAGAGTTTGGATTTGACTAAAAATCGAAAAATAAAATAAAAATAATTTTGCCAGCATACAGATTTTTTGCCTGTTAAAAGATATGGAAAATTGCTATTCTAATACAGTTATAAACTTTATAATTTAAAGTTTTTCCAGAAAAATGACAAGAAGAATATTTTGCCAGGATAACTTTTCAACAGTTTTGCAACAGATTACATGATCATTCAAGAAAATCCTTGACCAGGCATTAGGACTTAGGTAATTACTAAACAACCTATGTTATATATCACAAAATAACAATAGGATGGCACATACTAAAAGACTATACATATAATAAGATAGGCCCAATGCAGTCATCAAAACAGGCTTCTCTGATGCGATTAGTAAGACCATCCATCAGCAGGAAAAAATATTTAAGTACAAGTTGTTATTTAAATTCTTTTATTGTGGTTATATAGAGAGTAAATCTAAATATCATAACTTTCCAACCACACTCTTTTTATGCATCATAGAATTTAATCTGCAGATTAGGTTCGATGATGAAAAAATGATTATGCTTCAAAATAACACTTCGTTGAATATTTATTATTGAACATATAAATGCTTTATTAATCTTTTTTTAATCCAGAAAAAAGAAAAAAATCAAAACAAAACCAGATGAAAGATCAAACAAAAAGCATCAAGGGAGGGGGGGGGGGCTCCTTTGATGCTGAATTTTTTCTCGAGAAAAAGTAAACCATTTAAAGCAAAAATTTCCCCTCTGTACAGGAATGTTTTATCATATTCATAATAAAAATACATCGTTTTTTCTTCTTCTACACAGGTGTAGTACCTTCTTTAACCAGTCAATTCAAATCCCCAACAAAAAGTTTCCGGCTTTTAACAGTTCAGAAAGGGGGTTCCCGTTTACGGGAGTGACGCTAGAACCAACACTAAAGGGGTAACAGTTTCAGACTGATAAGCCGTGGGAAACTCAAGCAACTGAGAAGTTAAAACACTTTAAAAGTTTGAATTTAAACTGCAAGGAAATAATTTTATATAAATAAGATAAAGTACTTTTTTTAGGAATATACAAAACTTCATTTTAGGATCCTAGTATATTAATTAACCAATGAAATGAAAAATTTTTAGGCATAGTTAAATCTTTGAATATTTCTCACAAATTTCACAAATACACTTTGATAACAATTTAAATATTTCAACATAAAAGCACAGTATTTAACAAAAATATCTTAAATTAATTTTAAATACTGGCAAAAATAAAAAAACAATATTAAAAACAAACAAGACAGATTACATCAGAAAGTACTAAATGCTTATTATAAGCTTTACGAATTAACTTCAATTTTAAAAAATACATTTAAATTGTTTTGCAGCTGAATTTTTAAAATATACAAGCTTTGCGAAAATGTACATTCTCCATAAAATTACACAGATTAAGAAACACCTTGATCTTACCCAATGTGGGGCTAGTAAATATAGCTAAAGCATGACAGTCATCTACCCATTTGATTGAAAAACTAGACTGCCTACGAAAACAGAACGAAAGAAAATTAGAAAATAGTATATGTTTCAAAATTTATTTAAGAAAAAAGAATTAAAAGATTAATTTCTTTTACAACTTTCATATAATGAGAAACTCAAGCATATAACAACATAAACAGAAATGAGGTCAAGAACTGTTGAAATATATTAATCAAGTGAAGGCAAAAGCTTGAAATAACTCTTATAAATAGTTATATTGCATTTATTATGTATCACAGATTCAGGAAAAGGTAGCGAATGATATATGCAGAACAACAATATGCAAACAATTTGAACTATACCATTTAAATCAGTGGGAGTGGTCTCAGAATTTTCAGGTATACATTCCAATAAAAGTGCTATCTCATAGAATGCCTTGCATAGCATTGGCTTGCAACAGTTATTAAATTTTAATTTTTGGCATGAATTTAGCATTTCTACTAAATCTATCATGTGATCCATGGCAAGTTTTTTGGTGCTTAACCACTGGTATGCAATTAATAGTATCCGAAAATCGAAATTTTGTTTTAGACGCATTTTTCCCAATCGCTTGAAACAACAATTTGACAAAGAATATATTTGTAGTCACAAAATCATATACCAATTTTGACATATTTAAGTCATTGCGTTTTGTAGATGTCGGGCTTACACGTTTCTGAAAGTACAAACAGAAGCGGTATTCTTGTCGGATTTGGCCTAAATTTTGATAGGTGTCTACACTATAGATGCTAAGTCTTAAGTACCGAATTTTACTCATCTAGTTCTCTTCGTTTTAAATTCAAATATTAAGTTATATTTGAACAGCTAGACAGACTTATTTATAACAGATGTTGCTCTAAATTTGATAGAAATCTACAAATATGGTATAAAGATCTATAATAATTTTCATCTGTCTAGCTGAAAGCATTTTTGAGGATTACTTAAATTAAGATTTACTTGTAGAAATAAAGATTTACTTGTAGAAATTGCATTTGTTTAAACGAAATACAGCAATATATAATAAAAATTAAAACGCAATTACCGAATATTAAAAAACCAATCAAATAAACAAAAACAAACCTGAAACGATGTTATTAGGAAACTTTAAACGCACACATAAAGCTATGATAATCGATAATCATAGAAATAGCTGAAACTAATAGCCATAGAAAAGATATTGCAAAGCTAATATTTAAAATAATAAATAATGAGGATAATACAATGAAAAATTCTCCAAATTTTAGAAAACAATCTTAAGTTAGCATGCTGTGTATGCAACACACTAATAGCAACAACAACAAAAAATGCCGATCCTGAAACAAGAACACAACACTTTTTCTAATACAACAACATGACAAAATACACTGGTGTGCAAAACTTAAGCAACAGGTA
>JAPMOR010038835.1:1214111-1304979 GCA_026543865.1 Argiope aurantia | reverse complement strand
TGCCTCCCCAGACGACAACTCCAGGACCACCGAAACGGTCTCTTTCCGTGATGTTGCAAACGATTCCCAACGCCAGTTGATTTGCAGAGAGGTCGGGACACGGTTTCATCCCCGTAACATCACGGAAAGAGACCGTTTCGGTGGTCCTGGAGTTGTCGTCTGGGGAGGCATTATGATGAACGGGCGGATTGAGCTCCACGTTTTCGACAGAGGTTCTGTAACTGGAGATCGCTATTGTCAGGAGGTGATCCTTCCCAATGTGCATCTGTTCGGAGGTGCCATTGGATCAGACTTCGTTTTTATGGATGACAATGCACTGCCACACAGGACTCATGCTGTTGAGGAGCTCCTGGAAAGTGAAGATATCACTCGAATGGATTGGCCGGCGTGCTCCCCTGATTTAAATCCAATAGAGCATGTGTGGGATGCTTTGAGGAGACGCCTTGAGGCACGATTACATCCTCCTGGGAACACCCGACAACTTAAACAGATGCTGATTGAGGAATGGGCACTCTTACCTCAAGAACTGTTGGACAATCTGGTGCTGAGTATGGGGAGACGGTGCGAAGCAACCATTGCAGTAAGGGGAGGGCATATCCCATACTAAGGAACATCTGCTTGCTGTTCTTCCTCTTGGACAGACAATCATGTGTAACGATACTATGAGTTCAATAAAGCCTTTTTTTTGTTTGTTTGATTCCATACTGTATGCATTGTATTCATTTCTGCGCAACTATGCTTTCGTCATTCTTTCAGAACAAAATGCTGTATCTCATTTCTGAATTTCATGTCTCTCAGATGATTTCTCGTGAAGTTATGGCAAAAAAACATACCTGTTGCTTTACGTTTTGCACACCAGTGTAATAAGTAAAAAATTATGAACTGTTTTTAAAAAGTCGAAACTGCTTTAATGCATTACAGAACAATGTTTTTCTTTACGATTTGCAGTATATTTCATTTCTTGTAAACAGAAAAAACTGAAAACAAATCTCGAGATAATGCTCTCTCTCTCTCTTTTTTTAAATAATTCGTTAAGTAAGCTTGACAGTAAATATAATTTATGAACACTAAGGATTCCAATAATAACTAGAATTCTTATTTATGAAAGTAACGATTTTAGTGACGAATTCACATTTTATGGAATCAAAGAACGTAATTATGAAATGTTAAATATTATACGTAAATGATTGTAGCTGACAGATTATGACTTATAGAACATAATTACATCGGTGGTTTTAAATGTTCCAATTTCTAGAAAAATTCATATGCTTATATTATACGCCTATATTTGCTGTTTAGCATGGAAATAAAATCGAAATCACATATTTCAAAAAATATGACTAATTATAATATGAATACTTACTGAAAAATAGAAAATGCAGAAACTAAATCTTGTGTCACAAATTCTCTAGGAAAATCATACAATTCCACTATGTTGTCATATACTGAAAAGAAAAATATACAATAAATTAAGCTGCAAGTTTTGAAATGCAATTAGTTTTTTTTTAACATAAGTTATTCAAGAGTAAGTTTTAAAAGCATGATATTTAAAGAAGAAATTTTAAAAGTTTTTTTTGGAAGTAGTTTAAAATCTAAAACTATTTCAATCTTTAACAATATTTATCTGCTTGGTTTTGGTTAAACGTTTTTAATAATTATGTATAGAGAAATTTATGAAAATAGGTTATCTCTTTTCATCACAGGTTATGTAAAATCATATCAATTATCGATCACCATTATGAAAAATAATTATTATAAAAATCAAGATGCAGAGAAAAGGTAAAGCGAAAAAAATGACCATTACTCCGAGCAAAGATAAAATGCGTAAATACTATATTCATAAATAGGATATGTTTTCATTATGCAAAGAGTGCTAATAGCTTCAAGCTGTAATTTTTTTTAAAGCGGGTAGAATAACAACTGCCATAAACGCAAGCCTTTAGTACACCTACTTTTAAACTCTTCTCTTAAGGCAATTTTTAAATCTCTGATTTACCTTCATTTTACAGAACTAAACAATGGCTGCCAAAAGTTTATATAAAGTCCACTAGCACTGTTCCAGAAGGGACAAATTATCTTTTACACAGAAAGTTAAAATGGAAAGAAAAATAAATCCCTAGAAGTAACATTTTTTAGACTGCCACATATTTCTTAAAAAACAGTTACAACAAAATCTGGAGAACGCCAATGGATTCTATTGAAATACTGAATCAGTAATATTGTTTTTATGCGAATTTCATGTTTCATTTCTCAAAGACTTTCGAGTAATGCACAAACGCTTGACTAGTATAGAACCATTCTACAAATAACAATGCTGTATTATAATGGTGGTACATATTTCTGAAAAAACCCTACAATGCATATATTAATTAAAAATAAATATTTTTCATTTTATAATCAGTTTGCTCTATTAATTAGGATTATCACAATATTTAGTAACTGGAATATTAAAATGCTTCAAACCTACAAGACAAATATCTAATTTGTCTCTTATGATAATGTTGCTTAAATAAAACAAAATTATACCTTGTGACACAATCTCAGATACTGGCTGAAAATCTGCATAACTGTTTTTGGCAGCACGAACTTGAATTTTTCCTGTGACACTACTTAACTATAAAGATATATAAACAAAGAATATTTAAAAAAAATTTTAGTAAGAAATATGCAGATTGTATTTTGTAAGTTATATACTTTTGATAGGGAAAGAAAATAAGATGGAAAACTGATTTCTAATATCTAAACAAGAAAAAAAATACAAAAAATAAAATTCAAACTAAAATTTTCACAGTAATGTTGATATATATTTAATAAGCATCTCAACTTCTCAAAAACTTGAAGAAAATATATTATTACAGAAAGTTTACAAAAAAAATGAAGATATAATAAATGTAAATGTAAATGGGTATAATTAAAAGAAAAGCATAAAAATATTCAGAATTCAGTCTTTTCAAAAACGCTATATATTTGAGTATTTAAAATTAACTTACTTCTTTCACTAAGTTTGAGTCTAAACATTCTCCATCATCATCAAACATGGATTCCCAAGAGTCATCTTTCTCTTTAGGAAGGGTATTGTTGGATTCAGTGGTTTTTGAACTTGCATGCATTTTATCAGATTTATCACTTATATTTAATGAATCCATATCAGAAATAGCTGTACTGGAAATTTCACTCTTCGTATCTAGATTACTGCATAAAACATTTTCTAGAATATTACAATTTGGTTTACTGTCAACATTCTTAGATGGAAAACTGTTTACAGGAGAATCTGTTTCTTCTTTTTTGAAACCTATGCTGGATGACATATTTTTGATAATAATAAAGTCTTCAATATTATCTTTTACCTTTTCAGAAACAACAACATTTGTATTATCAGCCACTTCAACAACTTCAGTACAACTAGAATTGCAAGGCATAACTGTTTCCATACAACCAGATGAACTATTTTGCAACTTTTGTGGATCATCAGTTTTTGATAGAGGATAATTAGATGCAACTGTAAGAATCTTATTTATTGCAGCATTGCTAGAAGTAGCAAAATGGGCTGTGGCGTATTCAGTCACTGTTTCATCAGTAGGTAGTGCACATGCATCATCTGAATCATTTTTAATACCCTTCGATTTTAGATGCGTATTTACAGAATTTTTTTTATGCTTATCCTCAGAGGAAGCAGACAGAAGGTTATCAGGAGAGTTAGCGAGATTTGCTACACTTGACTCCTGAGATGCTTTCTTACCATCCTGTTGCTGTAAACTTTCAGTATAGACACCTTCCAGAGGCACCGTTTTGTTTTTGACTCCTCTTAATGCCCGCGGAACGTAAAACTGCATGTCAGGTCTTTTCGGTCGCTCCCTAAAATGAATAAAAGAATTCTCTAAATTTTATAGGAAACCATATATACCTGTGAAGTCTGCCTATATATTATATATATATAGATAATATATATACACACAGGTGGTTATCAAAATAATGGAAACACCTTAGATTTATGAAAAATCCTTCATTAATATGGTGTAGGACCACCTTCGGTATGTAATACATCTTGGATTCGTCTAGGAATAGATTCATACAAGTGTTGAATAGTGTTTAGAGGAATATTGTACCATTCTGAGGGAGCATTCTGGGGAAAATTCCGTATTGAACGCTCTAAAATATACCATAACGGTTCAATGATATTGAGGTTGAGTGATTGTATGGCCCAAGGCAGATGTTTAACTTCATCCTCGAGTTCATCAAACCATGATTGGACAAATCTCGCAGCATGGATAAGCGCATTATCATCCTGGAAAATTCCATCTCTTGCAGGAAACAAAGTTTGCATCCTAGAATAAACCTGCTCAGTTAAAATTTATCTATACTTCTCCCCAGTGATCCTTCCTTTCAGAGTTATGATTCGTCCAACAGAAAACCACGGCATGGCTGCCCATATCATGATAGATACACCTCCATGCTTGACAATTGGAAGGAGACAATCACGGCCATACGCTTGTGTATGTATCCTCCAAACGTGCACTCGTCTTGTTGTAGGGAAAAGTGTGAAACACGATTCTCAGACCATATTACTTTCTCCCACTTATCATTCGACGAGGTTTTGTGAGTGTGACACCATTGAAGAAGACATTTACCATTAACATCTGTGACAAGTGGTTTGGGAATTACTGCTTTGACATAAATGTTCTGTTTATGAAGGTACATTCTAACTGTAATCACTGACACTGGAGAATCCAGATGGGTATTGAGATCTGCGGTCACTTTTGCTGCAGCTGTTCGCTTTTTAGACATTACAATACGCTTCAATACGGTATAATTACAATACGGTCTCTTTTACTGGGTTTCTCTTTCCGCCCACTATTTTGCTTCGCCGCGCTGTGTGTATACTGTCATGATTTCAGACACCGTACCTCAAGAAACGCCTGAAAGTTGAGATGTTTCGGTCACACTTGCTCCAAATAGATGGGCTCTTACAATATGGTCTTTTTGAAAATCTGAGAGACCCGCCATTTTTGAAAAAAAAAAAAAAAATCCAAGAATTACAGAATTTCAGTAATGCTAACACATACTACCAGAATACATTGCTATTAATAATAATAAAAAAAATCGGTTGGATATTATTATATTTTAATGCTTACGAAGCGCATTCAAAAATGTCACTTTTATTCACAGGCGTTTCCATTATTTTGATAACCACCTGTATATTATTTATATATATCTCGAGAAAAAAAATCCATGAACGAGTGTAATTTTAAATAATGCAGCAAGATTATATCAAATGTTTTGATAAAAACTTCGAAATATAAATATCTAATTTGATGAATTAACATTCATATATTTCAATGTATTTGCCTCTTTAATTGTTGAGATAAGTTACTGATTGCCAAATTTAGAGGTACTTTTTTAATATGTCAATGAGAAATCAGGTGGGAAAAAGTGCAAAGGGATAGTTAGTTAGTTGGTTTTTATAGCGCAAGGACCAGATTTGATCATTCTACGCCAAACATTTGTTAAATATGGGTTTCGTGTTAAAAATTAAAACATTTTAAGAAGGTACAATTAAATATGATATAAAATTTGAATATCTTTTAAAAAAGTAAAAATATTGGATGAGGGTTGTCTCCTAAAATGTCATTTAAGTTAAAAACAGTTGCTCCAAAATGGACTTGTCGTTGCGTACTAAAAACTTGGCATTCACACAGAATATGCTTAACCGTTAAAACACAATTGCATTCATCACAAAGTGGTGCAGGATCAGAGTGCAAAAGATGTTTTTGGGTCAAATAGGTGTGGCCTATTCGAAGTCTCGTGATAATGACATCTTTCTTTCTAGTCAGAATTTTACTGTTGAAACCCTTGACAGATGACTGTATTTGAAAAAGTTTATTCGTAGATAGCTTTTCCCACGTGGCTTGCCAGAATTTACTTTGAATTATTTTTATTGCTTGTAATGCATCGGATAATGGAACAAAATTTTCCTTCAACAGGGTTGAGCTTTTTGCTGCCTTGTCAGCTTTTTCATTCCCCCCAAATTCCAACATGCCCAGGAATCCAACAGAATTTAATCGTGAAATTATTTTTTATCGAATTATATATGTGCAAACTATTTAGAACTAAGGGATGACTCTCCGATGACACATTCTTAAAAGCTGCAATACTACTTTTAGAGTTAGTATATATAATAAATTTAGAGGGGGTGACTTTGCAATTTTTTGAAGGCTTAGATATATTGCATAAAGTTCGGATGTAAAAACAGAACAGAAAGGGTGAAGTCTTTCGGATAATATGACATTACGAAAAACTGCTGCTGAGCCAACATTATTACCACATTTCGAACCATCTGTATAAACAGGTTGAAAAGAATGATACTGTTGTCTATGTTCATAAAAACATTTCTGAAACATCACGTCCAATGTTGATGGTTTCAGGAAGTGCATAAAATCATCTACAAAACTGAAAGACGACTCCTGCCATGGAGGTGAACCACTAATGTTTACAACAATCGGGAAGTCTTCAGTTTTGAATGTTCGTAAAATCTCTCCTATACGGAATCCAAAAGTTGGCGTAAAAGACAATCTCCTAGAGAATAACGATCTGTATATAGGATTGAGAACCTTGTTGCACAGTGGATAGTATTCGACACTTTTAATTTTATAAAAGTAGGATAAACAAAGTCGTTTCCGCCTCAGTTCCAAGGAGGGCTTACCACTTGTAAACTTTGAATTGGCGATGTTCTAAAAGCTCCTGCCTGACTAATGCGCCGGATTCTACGAAATTCAGATTTTGCTTTTTTAAATTTAATGAGATTTTGGGTGGTAGGATATCTCCTGAAGGTATTCCATGTTTTGTCTAGTGCTCTTTTACAGTTTTCACATTGATCATTCCACCACGGTTTGCATAGCCTTGGTATTTTCCCCGATGTTTTGGGAATACTGATATCTGCTGCTGCAATTATATGTTCAGTTACAAGCTTGACTGCCAAATCAATAGAAGTATCATCAATCATATCTGCTGTAAGTTGACATATTGAGTTGAACAATGGCCAGTTTGCTTTACTAATATTATATCTCACAGGTCTTTTAGGAAATAAAAAATCATTGTGCATGTACGTCAATACAATAGGAAAGTGATCGCTGTTGTATAAATTTGAGTCCACGGAAAATTTCCAGTAAGGGGCAAGGGAAGGAGAACAAAGTGCAAGATCAATCGTGTGGAATGTTTTGCTAGCTAGGTGAAAGTGAGTAGGATTATTGTCATTAAGTATACAGATACAATGATCATCAATTAGTTTTTCTATTTGCCTTCTTCTAGTGTTGATATCATCATTATTCCAAATAGGATTATGTCCATTTAAACCACCTAGGAGAAAAAAAGGTTCTGGCAACTGTTCTATTAATTGATTCAAATGTCGTTGTTCAATAGTCATTTGGGGGCAGATATAAATAGCAAATTGTTGTTAGAACTTTCAACTGAATTTGGACTGCAATTGCCTGTAAATTTGTGTCTTAAACAACTTCATTACTTGGCAAATGACGTATAGTTAAAGATGCAACTCCGCCAGATGCTCTAGAATTTTGTTCATTATCTTTTCTTTGAAGGACATAGTTTTTAATATTGGGAGAGACACGTGGAGTCGAATATGTTTCTTGTATCCCCAAGCAAACAGGTTGATATTTGTTAATAATAGATTTGATATCCTCTTTATGAGCTTGAAAACCGTGGCAATTCCAAGAGACTAAATTAATATTTGTCATTTCGGTTTCCTGAAGAATTTAGATTTGAAAACTTTTGACTTGGCTGTGCTTACTCTAGCTTCATCGCTCAGTTCCATTTCGTTGAGAGATTCATCGGTTGGATGAATTTCCAACTCAACATCCTTACTATTTACCTTTATCTTGTCTTTCTGTTCATTTTGGTTTTGAACGGAAAGATTCTTTTTTTTTTTCTTTTTATTTTGTGGAACAATTTTTAAAGTTTTTTGGTTTTTTTGTAATGTTTTTTTCTTTAGTTATGGAAGACTTGTTAGATTTTATCATTTCAAGCCAATCTTTCAGTTTGATGGTAATGTATTCCTCATTTGATGTGGAGGGAAAAGGCTTCGCGATCGTTTGCGATGGACAACTGTTTTCTTGAATATGTATCGGTTCAGTTTGCATGCTTGAACAAGTCGTTCTTTTTAAAGCTGTACTGTATGGGAAATTTTCCTTTGGAGTTCGATTTTCAACTATTTGCCTAGCTTCTGCAAAAGAGATATTTCTAGAAATTTTAATGCTCTGGATTTCCTTTTCAACCTTCCACTTGAGACAGGATTTAGAATAAGCAGGATGACTACCGTTGCAATTAACACATTTTTCGGGCTTTGTGCAAATAGTGTCATCATGGCCAATTTCAGAACATTGTGGACAGCGGGAGGAAGAAGCGCGGCAGCTAGTTTTTGTATGTCCAAACCTCTGACATTTAAAACAACGCACCGGGTTTGGCACAAAAGGAAGTACATCGCAACTTATAAACCCAGCTGTTATCTTTCTGGGAAGCACATGAGAAGCAAATGTCAAAATAACATGCTTGGTTGGAATTATTTTACCATCTCTTTTTAATGTTATACGGCGTGCACTTGTTACTCTAAATGACTGCAGTTCAGAAACAAATTCTTCATCACTACCCATAGTAAGGTCCATACTAGATATGACACCTCTGGTATAATTCAGTTTTATGGCCAGATACTTCAATTGGGGCATCACCGAAATTCTTTATGGCTAGAAGTTGCTCTGACTGTTTCGGCGTCGCAGTCTCTATTAACAAATCTCCAGATCTAAGCTTCTTTACAAATGTGATATTTCCAGCAGTACTTTGAATATACTTTTGTATCAAAAAAGGTGACATGTTTTTAAGTTTATCGTCTTTACCATGTATAACTAAAACTTTTGGAAGAAACTTCGTAAGCTCAGTTTGTGCAACGTGAATTGACTTGTCGGAATCGGTGTGTGAAAAATGACCCATGCAAAAAAGACAAAAGTTCAGGCCCGACGGCACCGCCCACCACGGAGCCCAACAAGGGATGGAGCCACCGGCTCTAGACATTTCCAGCCTCGGCGCTTACCATGGCGCTAGCCGGAACCTATACGCTGGGAGTCACCCCCGGGGACAGTGACCACCCTTAGCGCCAAGCCCAAGGAGTGACCCCTTTGCTTGATCCCTTTTGGCAGCCCAGTCATATGTCTAGGATACCGGCCGATTGATACACCGGGGACCGAAATGTACCACCCATCTAATGGGTCGCCACGCACGGCCAACACGTGGGGTTTTTGGCTGTCCATGAGAAGCAAGAAGCAAACAGAGCAGCGACAGCTTCTCATGGAGAGCTCCCTAGCTTGCCGTCGAGGGAAGGAAGAAATTAAGCAGATAGCAGAAGGCGTAGGGGAGTGGAAACATAAAGGGAGTAAAGATCCCTGGGTACCTCGGGATTGGGACACCCGTACTCACCTATAGTAGGTGAGCCCCTGAGGGGGCAAAGGGATAAAAATGTAGCATACTTCTTGTTAATGAAATAGGCATAAGTAAATTTTTCTTTTTAGCTTTAATGGAATAAAATTTGTGTGTTTGTTAATATATAAGATGAGTGATTCTGTCAATGGAAAAATATGAGTTATTTGTTCCATTAAATAAACAGAGCAAAGTATTAGAAGCAAAAGCAGCTGCTTTATATTAGGAACATAAAGAATTCTTGAAGAAAAACTTTTTCAGCTGAGAAAATCTCTGGCATTTAAGCAAAATACACGCCTTCTTGATCTCTTTCATAATTCACTCAAAGGTATTCTCATCAGCAACATAATGGTTTTGAAAGAAATACAAGAACATAGTTAAGAATATGGAAAGTATTTAAGGATATAGTTAAATTAGAATATACAATTTCCTCTTTTAGTCAATCAATGTCTAATTAGATAAAACTTAACTTAGACCGACAATTTTACAAGTACATTCAAGAAACAATACAAGAATTAACATTTGAAAATATTTTTAATCTTAATGATGACGGTTAAAAAAAAATCTTTACTAAAAGAGATTGAAAATAATGAAATAATTAAATGAGTAGTACTGACATCTTATTTAAATCAAAATTATGTGTAGAATAACTTATTAAAATCTGCTAAATAATAATTAAATATTTACTTTATTGCTTTTTGATGTCCATCTGTATGTTTGTTTTCCACAGCAGAAGATTTGTTCCTTTCAGATTTTAAGTCCTTCATTTTTTCTCTCCTCTTAGTAACAGGTGATAATCCCCTTACTGTAGGGTGGATTTTTAATGATTTTAATCTTGAAGAACAAATACAAGCCACAGGCTTTTCAACAAAAAATAAATGTTCCAATTTTTCATGCACGCATTTATATGGCAAAGAGCATCTGCAAGAAATTCATATATTATCATCAAAATTATATTCTAAATAGAGCATATGAAGTATGACATGTTTATATAACTTTCCCAGCAGTTCTTATAAATAGATTCGAAAATTTTGAAATAAGGGGAAATAAATGATCAGACATTTTAGAGAAGATAAAAATGACTTTCAAATATCATAATTTACTAAGATAGTCAAACCTCATATCAAGCCATAATGAAATTAAAAAACACAGTCTCCCCCCCCCATGACTGTATACTGAAGCATTTTCATACACTAGTAGAGTAGTTGAATGATGCGTCCTAATGAAACTGATTCTTTAGGCCTAATTTCCTATACCCTCTATCAAATTCTCACTTTTCAGTTTTTTCATCAGTTTAAATTTAGAATGCCTAATATTTTTCTTTTATTTTACATTATTAAAATTTTTATTAAGTCTATAGTGAAATAAAAGATATCACAGACAACATGATTAAACTAGTAATTATTAAAAGTAGACTTATAGTATGGAGAAAAATGCAAATTAAAAAAGTAAATAATGATTAACCTATGATATGTCAGTTCATAATACTCGAAATATTTCTGTTATGATGGATGAAAGATAAACTATTATGATTTTAGTTTACTTATGATGCATGACCTTTGCCAGATTTAAAATATAATGGACCAATATACATACAGGATCTTTCATGAAATTAGGTCTTGAATGTACAACTCTTCTGACCTAAAAACGGGACTTTTCCAAGATGATAATTAAAAAAAATACTTGCGTTATGATCCTTCCAATAGAAAATTACAATAGCATTTTGCTTAGGCAATGTCTGCATTTTACAAAGGATCCTGATATTTCATTTCTTCAATAATGTAGAGATCTTTAAGAATTTGCCTTCTTTACAGCCGATTTAAAAATGTCAGTTTTTTTCCCCCTTCATTTTTCATAAAAGAAAAAAACATTAATGCCTTTCACATGTAAATCTAAGTAGTTTTAATAAATATAGAATTCAAATCTAAAGTCAAGTATGATGAAATATTAATTTAATACATGAATAATATAAATTTTTATTTTAAAAGTATTAACGTCAGATTTAATATAAGAACGGAAATAAAATTTTAACATAATTTGCAGCTTAAACATTTACAACTAAAAAAATCGCAATTTTTAAATGTGTAAAGCATAAATAACAAATATTATAAAGTGCAAGCATGTTTATAGAAGAATATAACACATTAAAACGTTTAGAAAAAGTCCTCCAGTTTTCAGGGAAAAAAATGGCCAAATAAAAGTAAAATACATAAATTTCCATTATCATTAATATAAATTTAATGAAAAAATGAACAAAATTCAAATTAAATGCTTATGCCCCTGAATATTAATGCCATTTCCAGTTATTCTATCAACATTTAGTTACATTATGAAATTCAAATGATAAAACTGAAAATTTAAATGTGAATAAAAGTCGTACAAAAATAATTTAGAAAAAATATCACTAAAATAATTTTTATCTTATAAAAAACAAAATAAAATAATTCCACAAAAACTATTTTAAGTAACCTAAATGAAGATTATTTTAAACAATTCAAAATCTCGCAGGTGTGAAAAATAAAAGGCACATGCACACAATAAAAAAAGAATTTTAAGTAATATCCGATATATTCTTATCAAAATAGAATCGGTTTCACATCCATGTTACTGACTCGAATCCGAATAATAATGGTTTAGTCCAACATCCATCAACAAATATACTCCTTCCCGAAGCGGTTTTAAAACGATGTCTTCGAATGCACTCGGAAGATATTGTCAGAAATAATTCTGGATGGTGATGAGAATTCGAAGCGAATCGAAAGTGGAATGCATCGAGTTCGAAATTTAGATAGCTATCAAATGACAAGTGACCAACAACACAACTAAAAATACTCTTTATCTTAACAGGAAAAATTAAACAAAAATTAATACATATATAATATTACGCTCAAATGATAAAAATTTGTAAAGATATAAAACTCGAAAAATTATTAATTTTTAAAATATAAAAACACATTTAACAGAAAAATATATGCATTAAAAAATAAACGCCTATCAACATATATTCCACTAATATATAATCAGAAATAAATCCGAAAAATGAAAGTCTATCATTCTACCAACAAATAAGTCCTTCCCGCAGCAGTTCCAAAGCGATGCATTCGAATCCATTCAGAAGATACTACCAGCGCGGATTTTTGATGGTAATGAAAATTCTATAAGAATAGAAAGTTCGATTAAACGCGATTCAGTCCGATGAGCATCGATTGCTCAAATTAGCCTTGAAAAGAGGTGGAAATTCAAAGAGCCTTCAATGGTTCAAAGCGCGTCAGGATATGTAATTATCCATGGGATTGGTTTCATTTTCATTATTGTATCCCTTGAACCAGTAGGAAAGAAATTTCCATTCACGAAAATGGCAATTACATAAAGTTTATGTTTACATGTTATTTTTTTTTTATGTACAAATCATTCATTAGAACAAGTGCAGATTTTATTCCTGATGATAGAAATTTTGCATAGTAATGCTATCTTAGCTTCAAAAACACTGATACTAATCTCACTTACATTTATTCAAGAACATACAGGAACTTTTGGTTTTGAATAGAAAATACTACTGCCATGTAATCTCGGAAAATATGAAAGACTTGAATTCTAGAATTTTCTACTCCAAATACTACGAAATAACAGTTAGCTTTATATAAATACTAAGTTTTTAACTCCGATGCTTTAATGAAAATTTCAAATTTGCACCGCTATTTTTATAATCGCTTACAATTTGAATACAGAGTGGGTTTAGTTTAGTTGAGTTATACTAACGACCCGTTTTAAAGCAACACTAGGGCTATTTTTGGACGGATCTCGTAATTTTGAACCACGGTTAGATGACGAGGACGACACTTGAGCTGGCACCCCCTCTCTCGGAGCTTCCACACCATATGAGCGGAAGGGCCATCGGCCCCGACGGATTTAACGTGCACCAGACCCGTTTACACGACGGGTCTCGAACCTGAAAATTTGCGGTTCCGAAGCCGAGACCTTGCCACCGGGGCCCTATAAATACAGCGTGGGATAAGTATAATTAACGATGATTTTGAGCAAAACCTTTTTTTTTTTTTTTTTTTTTTTTTTTATGGAACAATCACTTTACAAATCCCGGCTACATTTAGTTCGTAAAAGTTTATCACCTTGCAATAAGATATAATGTTTGTATCTTTATTAAAGAAAGTTTAATTTTAATTTGATATTTGTTTAACAAGATTATTTATGCAATCAGGTGGGATCGCGTTGGCTGCTTTGAGCTAAGATATAACGATTACATTATATATTTTAACAATAAAATATATAATAAAATATTCATGATGTTATACTGGATTAAAAGTTGTCTAATCCTTTAAAACATCACTATAATAAAAACGTAAAAAACATGATTCCTGTTTAAATCAAATTTTATCAATTTAGTTTCAGCACTTTATAAAAAATATATGTATGCATACATTTGAAATATATCACGAAATTTAGACGTATACAAATCCGTATAGAAATAATCAAACACAAAGTGCTTTTTTTTAAAAAATTAAGGTAATGCTGAATACCTCATTAAGCATACCATTTTGAATCTCAAATTTAAATTAATGACTTTTTTTTTATGATAGTTACATTTTGCTACGATGCTATGATAGATATTTCAAGTAAACTTATGTTTAGCATCTGTTGCCGAAAATATACATTTGGAATTAAGGTGTGTGTACGAATCTAAGTTTAATTTATAAAAATGTATAAAAATGATCCTATAACTTTACTTTCGCTATTATTTTGGGAAGATATTACGCAAGTTTAAAATCAATACAACATAAAAAAATCTGCTTGAATTGTAATAACGTCTGACAAAAAAATACACAATTCTTTTATAATATTTAATGACAATCAGTTGGCGAATAGTAAACAGCTTTTTCAAAAATAACATGCTTAAAGAAAATATTTTAGCATATGAAAATATGACAGGGTTTTTATAGAAATCTTTAAAATAATCTAAAAAGAAAAGAAAAATAAACAAAAAACACCCACACTCTCGAGAATAAATAAGTTCTTTTCATGCAAATGTTTGATTCTTCTTCAATCGTCTTGGTTTCGCTTTTTCCAAGTCATCTTGTGGCAATTCCGCAAAGATGAAGGACAACGAAAATAAACATTCAGATTTTCATAAAATTCCACACTATTTTCATTTTCGAAAGGGTTAACTCAATTCAGCATCGATAAAAGTTCCGAGTAAACACCTGTTAAGCATCGAAAACGAAAATTAATAGTGATTATCGATTTCACTACATCGCGATTCATCGTAGGCCATGATTCATCGTCATGTATCAAAAAATCGAATTCTTTTCAAAAATTAATATCAAAAACTAGATTTTTCTGAAATACCGATTTTTTTTCGATAAATCAAAAAGCAGCACAGCCCTAGCCACATGTACTTTTAATATATAATAACACATTAAAAACTAGTCTAAATTATACAGGCATATTATTAGTGCTCGGTACACTTGACTATTCTGATATTGGAAAATAAAATTTAAAATTTAATAAGAAATTTTAAAAGAAATTACACAGAATAGTCTTGAATACAGTAGAAGAAACAATATGAATTACTCTTCATTTTTCAAGATTATAAAGAGGTTTATAATTTATGCTCAATTTAATTTAAAGCATAGATTTCAGTAAAACTTTAAAAAAATTATGATAACTGTGAGCTAAAATTTCATTCCCACTGCAACAGTCCAAAAAATTATTGCCCTAGGATAAAATATATTTTCCTGTTTTTTTTTTGGGGGGGGGGGGGGGAGGTTGACTTTTTGGTTGAAAACCATTCATTAGAAAAATGCATTTATAGGCATATAAAAGGTGCATGATAAATTCATGTAAACTTCAAAAATTCCCAATAAAAGAAGTAATTATCGTAAAAAATTTCGGTTAGCGTGACTATGATCAAGACATTAGATTTCTTTTCCATGTATAAAAAATTATTTCAAAAGTAGCCCAGAGAGAAAGCGCTGAGATGCTTTATGAAAATCAGGCACACACATACAGACAGACAGAAACAGATCACAATAATATAACACTGCCGCTTTAAGTAAAAGATGCTCATCATAGTCATCACCACAAGGTATTAGGAAGGGAGACGCATCACCAAGCTTATTGCAACTGCATGCAGCTTGTCGGCATCGAGTCCCAGTACACAAACGATTTCAAATAGCAACGCGATCGAAAATCTGCCAGGGAAATCTGGTCACTTAAATTTCATTTAAATTCAGAAATTTGAAATTTTGACTTCTCAGTCGGTGAAAGTGTCCAACAGAAACGTCTTGACTTCACGGCCATAGTGGGGTGAGGCAAAATTTTACATGAAGTTGACGAAGAGTAACGCATGTTTTTCCAGCATTGCAGGAACAGCATGATCACACAAAAGCGTAACATACCATTCTGAGTGACAGTAAAGGTTTTCCACCCGGATAAAGGATAATATTCTTCAAAAAACAGAATGAAAGACGTGGTGAAATCACACCAAACAGCCACATAGGGAGAAATCATAAATTTGGTCAAGTAATCACGAAAGTTTGGTGTTTCCCAGATACGATTGTTTTGCGTACCGATGCAACATGCAGTGAAATGCGAGCTTCATCTAACGTGACGTTTAGCAATTATTGTGGACCACGTTTCATTTGTGCCAACGCCCAAGTAACAAAGTTTATTTTTTCATCTGTTATATGCCGGTAATAACTAGAAGTGTCTGCATCTTGTACAAATACACATGATTCCGTGCAGAATACGTCGAATAGATGATTCCGAAATCCTCATTAGTCTCCCAGCTTCAGGAGTACTGCTACTATCAGTTGATGTTTAGGCTGCCAATTCTTTAATGACATTTTTTTACAACACTGACGTGATCCACGATGATAGATGGTCTGCCACTTCGTCAATGATTCTCCAAACTACGTTTCCTCAAAACGTCAGTATCTCATTCATTAAAACAAGATCTTGTTGAGTCTTCAGTTCTTTCCCTGCCGAAACGTTTGCGATGAAATACTTGTGGACTCAACATTCATATAAAAAGGTTCAATCCACCACGCTCGCTCGGTTATGATATCATGCTACTGAGACCAAATGATGAACCATTTCCAGTCAGGTGCTTTATTACCAGCCTAATTTGCATAAAACGTCTCAGTATGACGTGAGCACCCTCTTTCCTTTATTATTATTTTACAAATGGAAAAAAGTTCAATGATTCTCTGATCAAATTCGCTGAAACCGAAATATTTTCCGAGCATTAATTCCTTCACTATGAATTTTTGAAGATTGCACGAATTTCTGGCGCATCCTGTTAAAAAAGAATCCGGTAAAATGTGTATAAAAATAAAAATCATTTTCAAATTTTGTAAACTAAAGAGGAATAAAAAATGTTTCAAAATGATGGCATTTTGAAATCATACAAATGGGTGGTATATACAGACCAAAACTTTTTTAATGATTTTGAAATACTTATTTACATTACAGAAGTGAAATATAACTGACCTATTAATACACAAGGCCCGCGGCGCCGACATGTTAAGGGATATTTGATTGATTTTGAAAAGATTTAAATAACAAAAGCAAATAAATCAATAACAAAAGATATGATTTATAATTCATCATTTTTTATAATTCAAACATGCAGCAATTTAATTTTTTTCAAACAAACCTTGCAATTACAGTAGTCCGGCCAACAACAAATCGTCTTTTGTCTTCTGGTCCGATTGAAAAACTGCATAAAACAGGAAAGAAGAATTCGTCAATCAGCTTATGTGCCAAATACCTGTATCTGCTTTGGAAAGCAGGAAATACCAAGACACTGAAAAAGAAATCAAGTATCCATTCACATATCCATTGTATTTATGCATTTTTAGATAAATTTTTGAGATTTGAATATTAGAGTCTGTCTGTCTTACAACAGAACACTGTCTAGAGCTTGAGAGTATACAATAGTTGAAAAAAAGAAAAAGTTAAGTTTTGCAGAATATGAAACATAACATTCATTTCAAGAAACTGGGTTTAAAAATTTTATTCATTTATATTCAATGAATTTACGAATTTTATTCATTTATATTACGAATATTTTTGCTTGCTTCTTCAAGCATATTCGCATGACAGATAATAAGAATTCAAGAATATAATATAACTATTCTTTACAAGAGAGACATAAACATATTAGCTTCATATAATCATTGCTTAGGATGAAAATCCTTTAATATATAACATTTTTAAAGTTAAAAAAATACCTTTATATAAAATATTACATTACGCAGAACCTTTTTAAAAATTAAAATCAGAATATCAGTTGGAATTTTCCTCAGTTATTAATAATTTTTAAAGAATGATATAAAATTTAATTAAACATTGCAAGTGAGAACTTAACGTAGATGCCATCAAAACTTCTTTATTATACTGAAGTATAAAAATGGTTTTTATGAAGATTTTCTGAAAAATAATTAAATAGTTATTTTTTTCAGTAGATAAATTTTTTTTCCACAGCAATGCTAGTAAATTTTAGTTCCTTGAATCAATGTTTAAATATTGACCACTATAATATCGAAGACAAGTCAACCTGTAAAAATCAGGGACCTTTAGATCATATTCTAATGCTCTTTTAAATGGGCTATTAATAATACCTAGCTCCTTTAGCTAGACTTCATTTCAGAGAAAAAGCAGGTATAGCAGATAATCACATCTATTGCTGCTCTTAATTAACCCATTCACTACCATTTACGAGATAATCTTGTAGAAGTTGAGGTAAAATTAAGCGTTTGACAGTGAATATGTTAATTGAATTAACTATTTAACTAATTGTCACGAAACTTTCATTAAAACCTTTCTTATGCTTCATTAGTTTAAACAAAGTTTGAAGTGAATCTATTTTGTTCTTAGGGTTTCTATAACTTACAAGCCTTTTAGACATTTTAATTTTATTTACATAGATAAGAAACACAAAGATAGCAATATTTAACTTTGATATAGTGGAACTTGACTAACTCTTCCTTCAATATCCTAGGAAATTAAAAAATTTCGCAAATTCCCTGAATTTCTTATTGACGCAATATTAAAACATTGTTTACGATACAAATTCATCTTCATTAATTTGAAGTCTAAACGGAAAATTGTCTGCATTTCTGAATTATTTTTTAAATGTTTTTTAATATGTTTTTTATTTTTTTAATATGTTTATACCCTGTGTAACCAGTATCCATATATGGAAAATATTTTAATTCCTTTTTAGATCTGAGCTATCTTGAATATATTTCTTTCTCTGGATTGATGGTTTTGAATCATTTTTAAAAGCTTACAGAAAATATGTATCTTAACGATCTATTTTTTTCAGAAATATCGAATTGTTTTAATTCAAAATGAAATAACTATCTAAACGTACTCAGAATTAATATTTACTGGCATTGAAAAAAATGCATGTTTTAAAATAAAAAAGTTAATAACAAGAAAACATTTTTAAATATAAAATTTTAAATAGGCTTGAATAAAAGCTCCCTAAAAGATTACATAAATATTAAAAAAATAGCTTATATTTTTAAATAAAATTATTCAGGGAAATTTGCTTCGGTGTGGTTCCATTTCAAAACAAATTCTTACAAGAAGCAACATCACAAATTCGTAATAAGTTCGACTTTCAATCTTTTCCTAATTTTTACTTTTATTATAAGCGTGCAGCATTAATCAAAAGTCTTATATATTTAATAACTGAAAAAACTTCAAACACATATAATTAGCAATTTTGTACATCCAAGCAACCAAAATAACTCCAAGATATTTGCACGAGTTAATTTGCTTAGTCAAAAACAGTAATCCGAATACCATACTAGACCACAAAGGAGTTACTTTATTTATTCGATAATTTTATTACTGAAGTACAATACTAATGAATGCATTGAATCGAAAAATCAATAAAACTTTTTTAATAAAATTTTTGAATACTTTATATATGAACTGTAATATTTATAGCTCAGTTTTCGCTTTCAAAGTGTTGCATACTGTTGCTTCATTAAAATTACATTTTTTTTTATTGAACCCATCAAAATTAAAACCTTTTGATCACAATTAAACAGACTTTATTTATGAAAAACATTCAATGTTTAATTATTACTTATATATTATTTATTAAAATTGCTAAACACTAAAAATAAACCTTTTCTTAATTTGATTTTTAAGATAATTTTTTTTTACTGGGTTTTTAGCAGCTTTAAATTAGTCAAGTACCACTGTATCTTGTGATAAATCTACTGTTAACTGAAGAATACTACCAATACTATTTTTCATACAAGCGATGAACAACTAAAAATTCTGAAAATAATATTAAATTAAGGAATGCTACAGATGAAGTAAATTTGCAGACAAGAAATATAAATTAACTGAAAACATTCTTCACAAGTACTATGATCTATCATTTAAATAAAAAATGACAGCCAGCAATTTCAAAACACCCTAAAAAATTTCCATAACAGAGCAACAGCCAATCAAGGGATATATATATATATATATATAAATGTGTGTGTGTGTGTAATGATATTTTAACTCTAATTTCAATTTAATTAATTTTCAAGATTTTATCTTAATTTAGCCCATAGTAACTTTATTCTAAAATATTCTCTTATTTCGTGATCCAATTCCACTGTCTCTACTTAATTAATTCAAGAGAAGCTTTGTTAAATTGCAGAATCAGCTAAAATAACTTTCCCATACTCCGCGTGAAGAGGCAAAATATCGCTGATGAGGCAAATTCTTTTAAAAATCTCCCTGTGTTTCCCCAGCCTTCTTCGCGCGTGTAACGAAAATCCCTATCGAAATCTCGTAATATATTAGCGCTATGAAGAAATGTTTTCCCTATCAAAATCATAGGTTATATAAGACCAGGGATAAAATGTCGGAGAGCTTTTTCCTCATTCCTGTTCTGTGTGCTCATCGCTTGTTCATATGCCTGATTCTTAAAAATGAAATAAAACGACGTAACGAAATAACAAGTCTCTTCACTGCCTTCAAACTGCATTCCGCTTCACATAAAATAATGTTACATATTAAAAAGTCGACAAGGATGGTTGCCTGTGAAAAATTGTCAAATGAACTAAAAGAATTAAAATTAAATCCGAGTGAAAGGAAAATGAACCATGCAATAGCTCTTCGCCGACGCTTTTCGTTCCCGCAAGCCGTCTCCTGTGTTTCCGTGGCGAAGCTCTTTCACCGCCGTCTCCTTCGATTGCCTCCGACCACATCGTTTCACGCAAACCGTAGTCCAGGGTCCGGTCCAGTTCCCGTTGAATTCCGTGTTTTCCATAACCTGTGACTTCATCCGACACTGCTGTTTAATGCCCTTGTGTTTGTGCTACATTTCGTCATGTGCGTGCTCCTTATATCTTCAAGGAGTTGATTCTCCTTGCCATCATAAAAAATTTCTGGCTCCTTACCTGTGCTGAATAATTCCGATATCAACATCATCTCCTTATTATATCATCATCACAATAATACTCGCCAGTGGTCTCCAGTGCTAAAGTGAATCAACCAGATTTCGAAAATATCACTTGTGTGTTATATTATCATCTCAATATAAAAATAGTTTTCCGTCACCTGCCGTAATCTCCAGTTCCAGTGCTCAAAATTTCATTTTGTGATTAACTAAAAAAGTGATTATTTTCAAAAAGTGATCATTGTTTTAAAAAAAAAAAATCATCCATCAGCTGACTCAACGAGTGGAATTCAAAATTTATATTCTGTACTTTTGATTTGATTTTAAATTGCATTTTTCTATTATAATATAATTGCAAATAATCTTTTTATATTATGATTCAAAATATCATGAGTTTTATTTTAAAATATTGAGTTTTTAATTTTTTCATATCTGTTATTTAAAATTTATTCATAATTTTATAATTTGTTGAATTTGAAATTTATGTGCATGCTATTAATAACTAAGAAAAAATGATTTCCCCAATTTTATTAAATTTATCTAACTTAAAGATTTTTAAAAATTATACTTACAGACCTTGTGAACGAAAAAAGTAACATACTAAGATTCTTATATAATTAATAACACATGATAATTAGACAAATGTAGTGAATACCTCAGGGGAAATTTTTGCACCTCTGACAGTTATTGAGCTTCTCTCTATTATCACTGTGTCCAAATACTTGTTTTTTTACAAAATACAAATATTTTTTATATTACTTTTTTTTTATTTCAAATCTCATATGAGTATTTTGAGTCTTGTGTTTGTTACATTCAGTCACAATTGTTTTGTTTGATATTTTTGAATTTTGCAATTATTATTATGATTTCCAAATGATTTATTTGAAATACATGAATCTTACATTTATTTACATTTCCAAAGTTTTATATGAAATATTTTAATTTTGCAAGTATTATTTTCATATCCAGGTTTTTTACCTGAAGTTTTGAATGTTGTGTTTTTATATCCAGCTGAAATACTTAATTTAAAATCATAACTAAACTAATATTTCATTTGGGTGAAATCATAACAATATTGATATTATATTTAATAATTTATTTCTAATTTAATAATTTTGTTGAGTCAGATTTCCTAACATTTAAGAATAATATATCATAGTTCCCCGTTCTATGTATACGTGCGCTAAGCGGTGATGTTACGATAGTTGTTAGTGAAATAAAGAGTTTATTTTTCTAATAGCGATGAAGTGCTTTAAACAACACTCTACATAACACCACCACAATGGTGACCCGGAAAAGAGATCACGTATAAGTAAACTTCAAAACTTTCAACGCCTGCCATTGCTGTTTCCGTTTCTGAGCTGTTTCCGTTTCAAGTTCTCCAACATGGAAAAGAATTCTGCCGTGAAGATGCCTCCATTTAATTTTGGAGACCCTCAACTTTGGTTTATAATGGCAGAGGCAACATTTCAGCTTGCAGTTCCGAAACCGATAATTGCTAGTGCAACCAAGTACAACTATTGTGTCGCTAATCTTTCACCTGAAGCAGCAGCTATAGTTCGCGATGTCATCACTTGTCCTGACAAAGACGATCCTTACAAGCAATTGAAAGAGGAACTTGTAAAAAGATGCGGTGAATCGAAATCTCAAGAAATTAGATGTCTTCTTGCCGGCGAACAGCTAGGTGACCGAAAGCCGACTGATTTACTACGAGTTATGCAAAGGCGTGCCGAAAACCATCAAATTTCGGATACTCTTCTTCTGGAGTTATTTTTACAACAACTGCCCAAAACCGTCCAGTCTATACTTCTAGCAATTAGTCCTCTAAATGCCACTAAAGCTGCGGAAATTGCGGTTAGAATCATGGAAGTTACGCCACTCGAGGTAAGCAACATTTCAAGCTCTAATTCCTGTGCAAATGTAAATAATACCTCTCAGTCAGAACTTCTTGAAGAAATTAAAGCACTTAGCGAAGAAGTTGCTTCTTTACGCCGATCAAGAAGTGCCAGTCGCGGACCGAGAAATAATTCTCGTAAACGAACTGACTTTCGCTTTCGACAGCGTAGCTCCTCTCAGTCGAATGGTGTTTGTTGGTATCATCGGAAGTACGACTCCAAAGCGCATAAATGCATTCCGCCTTGCAATTATCAGCCAAACCACAACGACAAGGAGTAGCGGCGACATACGCCTCGCCCAGTAGTTCTCGTCGCCTTTTTGTTCGCGATAGAAAATCAAATGTAAATTTTCTCGTTGACACTGGCAGTGATTGTAGTTTGATTCCTGCGACTAGAAATGATAAACTGTGTATTCCGATTCAAAAATTCTTTGCAGCAAATGGTTTTATCATAAATGTTTATAAACAAAAATTATTATCTTTAGATTTAGGTTTAAGAAAACAATTTGTTTATCCTTTTTATGTTTGTGATATTAAAACTGCAATTATTGGTGCAGATTTTCTACATCATTTTAACTTGCAACCTGATTTAAGAAATCGTCGTTTAAATTATATGTGTACACATATAAATGCTCATGCTATTCTTAATAATACTGATGTTCATTCTATAAAATCTGTATTTTGTAATGATGATTTTTCAAAGTTATTGAATGATTTTCCTAATATTGTTAAAGAGCCATATGCAAACCAAACTGTAAAACATTCTGTTATGCATCATATTGAAACTTTTGGTTCTCCTGTTTATGCAAAACCTCGTAGGCTAGCACCCGATCGCTTAAAAATCGCTAAAATGGAATTTCAGCATATGTTGGATTTAGGCCATATGCGGCCATCCAACAGCAATTATGCCTCTCCTCTACATATGGTTCCGAAAAAAGGAAGTGACGATTGGCGTCCTGTTGGTGATTTTAGAGCTCTTAATGCTCAGACCAAAAAGGACAAATATCCTATTCCCAGTGTTTTGGATTTTACTAGCAAACTTCATGGAACCACAATTTTTTCTCATATTGATTTAGTAAAAGCTTTTCATCAAATTCCGATTGCTCCCGAGGACGTTCATAAAACAGCTATTTGTACTCCGTTCGGACTCTTCGAGAGCACTCGGATGCAGTTCGGTTTGTGCAATGCATCAAGTACCTTTAAGAGATTTATTGAAGAAGTTACTAGAGATTTAGATGATGTGTATGCTTTTATTGACGATTTATTTATTGCTTCAAAATCAATCGAAGAGCATAGACAACATCTCAGAGCTCTCTTTTCAAAATTAGACCATTATGGACTTACAATTAAATCTTCTAAGTGTACATTTAGTGTTCCTACCCTAGATTTTTTAGGATTTAAAGTTTCCAAAGAAGGTATTTCTCCAATTCCTGATCGAGTTAGTGCAATTCAAGAATTTCCACGACCCACTACCCTTACTCAACTTCGTAGATTTTTGGGTATGTTTAATTTTTACCGCAGATTTCTTCCCAAGGCAGCTCACATATTATCACCTTTGATTAAATTTCTTGAAGGCCATACTAACAAAAAGAAATCACCATGGCCATCAAAAAAATCTGAAACTACTCTACAATGGTCTGAGGAAGCTGACAAGGCATTTTCTAATGCTAAGAAAGCTCTTGCCGAAGCTACCCTACTCAAACATCCGATTCCTGGAGCTCCTTTAAGTCTGTGGACTGATGCATCCTTATTTGCTATTGGAAGTTCTTTAATCAACTTTCAAATGGAATTTGGGAACCCATTGCATTTTTCTCAATAAAACTTTCTAAAAGTCAAACTAATTGGTCAACATACGACAGAGAACTTCTTGCTATTTATGCTTCCATAAAAAAATTTCGACACATGCTTGAAGGTAGGGAATTTTCAATCTATACTGATCAAAGACCCCTTACTGAAGCCTTTAAGCAAAAGCCGGATAAATGCTCACCTCGTCAACTTAGACTTCATATCCCAATTTTCTACTGATATTCGTTATGTCAAGGGAACAGAGAACATTGTTGCAGATGCATTGTCTCGCATTGAAATCGATTCAATTTCAAAAAAGAATTTAAATTTTCATGACATCTCACTTGCACAGTTAAATGATTCTGAACTGAAAGAATATCTGAAGTCTTCACATTGTAAAATAGAAAAGCAATATTTTCCCTTAGAGGATGTAACCTTGTATTGTGACTTATCTACTAATTCACCTCGTCCGTACATTCCAAATTCTTTTCGTTTAATAGTTTTTGAAAATATTCACAATCTTTCTCATCCTGGCATTCGAGCAACAAGAAAGCTGATTACTAAACGTTATTTTTGGCCAAACATGAATTCATTTATTAAAAATTCTGTTCAATCTTGTCATAATTGCCAACGTTCTAAAATTCAAAGACATACAAAATCTCCTATAGGCACTTTCGCTTTGCCAGATGCTGGATTTGCCCATATAAATATCGATTTCATAGGACCACTCCCACTATCTTATGGTTATAAATATTGTATGACAATAGTTGACCGATTTACCAGATGGCCGGAAGCTATTCCTACTTCAGATATAACTGCTGAAACAACATGTAAAGCCCTAATTCATAATTGGATATCTCATTTCGGTTGTCCAGTAACTATAACTACAGATCAAGGTAAAAATTTTGATTCACATCTATTTAGACATTTGAATAATATTTTGGGTACAAATCGAATCCGTACAACGTCCTACCATCCCCAATCCAATGGACTTGTAGAGCGTTTCCACAGGGATCTTAAGAGTTCTATTATAGCCCATTGTCAACCAAATTGGACTGAAACTATTCCCATAGTTTTACTCGGAATTCGATCTGCAATTAAACCGGACATAAATGCCACATGTGCTGAATTAGTCCTTGGTACAACCCTTAGATTGCCTTCTGACATTTTAACCTCAAAAGTAGATCTATCAATACCAACAGATACTTATGTATCAAATTCAAAGCACTAATGCAATCTATAAATCCTATATCTACGTCTAGACACTCGATTAAGCCTATTTATATTCATCCATCCTTAAGTACTTGCTCTCATGTATTTTTGAGAGTGGACAGTGTTAAACCTCCTTATACTGGTCCACACCCTGTAATCAGCAGGAAAGATAAAACTTTTGTATTAAAAATTAATAATAAAAATGTCACAGTTTCCATAGACCGTGTCAAACCTGCATATGTATTGACAGGATCTAATGACTCCTTACCTTCTATATTTGCATCTATTCATAAAACTCAAGGTGAACTTTCTTCTAAAAATGAACAATTATCGACAAAACCAACTACCACTCGTAGTGGACGTCATGTCCATTTTCCAGCGAGATTAATTGCTGAGATATAAATTGTCGTGTATATATATTGCAACTGTAATTTTATGTATTTCATATATTATTGCATCTATTTACATCAATTTCTATTTACCATTTGAAACCATTATCCTATATTATACTTATTGTATTACGTGATGTTTTATTCTTATGAGCGTATATTTATCTTGTATTCTCACATTACCGTTCTCCTTGTTCACTAGGAGGATACTCATGTAGTGATCGTAGCGCCATCTTGCATTCATGTTATTCTAAAGCGCTACCTATCTACTTTCCCTAATACAATCTATGTTAATACTTCGCCCGGGGAATCCCCGTTCTATGTATACGTGCGCTAAGCGGGGATGTTACGATAGTTGTTAGTGAAATAAAGAGTTTATTTTTCTAATAGCGATGAAGTGCTTTAAAGAACACTCTACATAACACCACCACAGTTCCGTAACGTCGTTTCTTGAAGCTCTGAACATTTTAAGTCGAGGAATCATCCCAAACCACCACAGAAGCATAGCATGACGAAAAAATTTTAGGAGACGGCAAAAACATTTTTTCATCATGTTTACAACAAAACTCATTCAAAAATTAGAGAATGTAATTAAAAAATAATAATTTTTTATCCTGTATTAAAAATGTTTCAAGAATTTTTTTATATTTATTAATACTAATTTTTAAAAATCTGAATAAATATGACAGATGGATATTAATGGATTCAAATCGATTTTAGAAACAAGGATATTAATAGTTTCAAATCGACTGTGGAAACAATCTTTGAAAAAAATATCTTTGACAGGAAAAAAAAAAAAAAAAGAAAAAAAAAAAAAAAAAAAAAAACTTTTCATATTTTAATATGATAAAGGGAATTCTAAATATGATTATAACTTTCATTTATCGAATTAAAGGTTAAATCTCATCAATTGTTGAGAATGTCAACGTTATTTTTAAGTAATAATTGATACAAAAATTGAAAATTTGATTTATGATGTATTGATCAGAACAAGCAAGCAAGTTCAGAGAGAATGAAAGACAATTATGCAAGTGTTGTTCCCACTCACATCAACAGCCAAATTAATTCCACAGGAACATCTTAATAACACTGCTTGTAATTGTTCAAAAAGGATGCATGAGTGTTTGTGATTGTAAAAAGAAGGAATGAGGTGGTCTCTGATCTATTGAAACAGCAGAGATGCGCAAATGTACTAGAAGACGCTGATAAAGGGCTGAACTTGAACGATGATGTCATCCTAACAGATAGAGTCTCTAAAAAACTTTTCGATGAAAATACTGCCAATGACTTTGAATTAGTACAGCTTTTCCTACCCAAATGTACCATATTGCAATAAAGTATTATATTTATTTTGAAAGAATGTTGATTTTATAAATTGATAATCGTTTCTCAGTTTGCATCTAATTTTTCTATATTTTTAATTAATAATATAAGCACATCATTACGTGAATTTAAATTTCCAGTTTCACAGACTCGCCAAAACTGGCAAGTACTGTTCGTTTCAGTATTCTGAGACGACCACTTTTCGACGATTCTATCTCATTAAGGGGAGAGACACGGAAGGATGAGCGTATTTCCGGAATTCTTCGTCATTCTTTGACCTTGATTTTCGCCCCATTAGATACTTTTTTGTTCAATTTTTTTCCACGTGTATGTGAATATCATGTCGTTTCTAACTATATTATTTTAATTCAATCTGAAGTAATCCGAGTTTATTTTATTATTAAATGTAAGCATCCCCTCCTTTCATCTGTCCTCTCACCCCTATTTTGAGTAATTAAACCCATCCTAATGCAGGAGGAAAAGCGCGGAGGGTTTTAGAATCCGTTGTCAAACAATAGCTTGTTTATAGGCTATTACCTGAAAGTAGGGAATATTAGCTGAAAATAACTGTAGTGTTGTTCATAAATAGGGTTACATATGCGATTTGATACTACATCATATCTTAATTATTTCAGACAAGACAAAGGCCTGAAACAAAAACAGCCAAAACACTTCCGAAATTAAAAAGTTGTGCAAAACATAAACACCGAGAAATAAAATAAGTGTGATTAATTGAACTATAAATTGAATAAGTTTATACAAAATGTGCTTGAGATATTAAAAATATTGTAGAATTGTAACCCAAGACTAATCGATCGCAAGAACAATAAAATTCGATTCCATTTTTCTGTAGAAATGTGTCATGTCTGATATTTTTATGTTACATATAAAACATCTTGCATTACCAAATCGCGCACATGCTACTTTAGCCAAAAATGGTAAATATTGACTTTTTTAAAACTCGCATTGTACCTGTAACATTCAATGTGTTTGCAGAAATGACTCACTTATTCGAGGTAGAATTTTATGTATTTTAATTTAATTATATGTGCACTGGGTGATGTGTCAAGTCTTTCTAAGCCATTTAAATTCAAAACGGCGTCACGTAAGCCAGAGAAATAGCGTGTACTTATAATAAAGTGACTATGCCGAATTTATAACTAAACTCTAGGGCCAGCACCAACATTTTGCTCATAGTGAAAAATATAGGGATTTTCAAACGTTTAGGAAAAACAGAATTTTTTCAGTCAACATGATTTCTCCGTCCGATTCCTGAGCAATATTGCTAATGCTGCATATTCAAAAATGATTCGAAATGTATCTTTGCAATTCTGAAATGTAATTAATTGCCTTTGATTTTTAGGACGGTTTTATTGAACTAAACATAGCGACAGATTATGACGCTCTTTTATATAAAGTTACATGATGTATATGGTGACATGATTTATATGAAAAATATGATGCTCGAAAAAATTATGGCTCAAGTAAAGAATACATTATAGATTTCTCCCCCATGTGAACCAAATCATTGGTTCATTTTTTATTATTTAATTAAATATCTAACTTAATTTGAAAGTAGCGCAGTTTACTTACAAAGTATTACGAAATATCAAATGCAGTGCCATATCATTTGTTTTGGTGGAGTTCCTGTAACAATAGACAAATATTTTTTGTTTTATATTATCAATAAGCAGTTATTGAAAGTTTTTTATTTATTTAGAGAAAAATATGATTTGATTAAAATACTGTTTATATATATTACAGGGCCAGTATGCATTTTTAAGGAATATTTTTAAACACATACAGTTGGGTATTGGTGCTATTAAATACATTTAACAATGTAATTATGAAGAAATATGGATACATATGTGCCTTTGATCTTATAAATGAAAAATAAATTTATATATTAAAATACATATATCTCTGTTACATAATTCAAATTTTATTAAACTCCATTGAAATGACATTTACATATTTTAAAGTTATTTATATTATCATTTTACAGAAAAACAATAAAATAATATTAAACAGTTTTAAATATATACATATTTGGTCTCAATATCTGTATCATTGAAATATTTCATGTTTCATTTGACTGCCATATTATTAAATTATTGTTAAATGGGTTGTTATCAAATTGACGCTTACGAAATAGTTACCTGTTTATCCTGCAATAAGAATTTACTTTCGTTCAAACATAATTTGATGGTCTTTTTTGCCTTTTCTTTTAATTTTTAATTCAGTTTTTTTAATTAAAAAAAAGAGCCTAATTTATGTCTCAATGAGAACAAAAGTTAACAATTACTATGTAATCTAAATTTGCATATGATTTAATTATTGAAAATATTATATATAA
Organism: Argiope aurantia; assembly: GCA_026543865.1. Classification (NCBI taxonomy): domain Eukaryota; kingdom Metazoa; phylum Arthropoda; class Arachnida; order Araneae; family Araneidae; genus Argiope; species Argiope aurantia. Next base: position 1,275,109 of record JAPMOR010038835.1, on the reverse strand, counting down.
TTGCTTATTGAAAAATGTTTTTGCAAATGTTAAATGCATCTATATTAAAAGAATTGTGAAAATCTAATGATTTGAAATGATAACATTTATTATTCATGATCAAAAAATGGTCCCTTTATCTTTAATAATATTTTACTAAACTTTTGTTATAGTCAGCTCTATGCCTTTTGAGTTTTCTTTGACCCATTGAATGAATTGAAATATATGATTGAAATGTTTATGATTGAAATATAAACATTTACTGAAATATGTAAAACTGAGATTTTATGATTTGAAATGTAAATGTTAATTTCTGTAAATGTAAATGTTAATTTCTGTAAATGTAAATGAAGTTATAAATAAAAATGAAAGCTAAAACCAAAGAAGGAAGAGTTCAAAAAATGTTTTCATGAGTGGACTTAATCAAAACTCTGTGTTCTATTTGTCACTTAGTATATTCTATTAATTTATTCAATAACTAAGAAATAAAGAATTTTAAATTTTAAATGCTATGAAAATGCTACATTCTTTAGAAATATATTTACTGAAAACAAATTATTCCCTCCTTTTAAATTCATTATACAAAAATAAGCAGATATTAAAAATGGCTTACTTTATTAAAAAAGATTCATTACTTTTAATATTTGCTTATTTCTGTATAATATAACTAAATCTATATGTACTGTACTAATCTAATTGGTATGACATGAAATAAAAAAAAATTAAAATATTAAGAGGAGATTTCTGTATGCATTCTAACAAATAATAGAAATATGATTTAATTTTAGAAAATATATTCTCATAAACACATCTATTGAAAATTATCTTGCAAAAATGTTTATATTTGTAACATAAAATCTTATTGAATTTGCCAAGAAATTAGATTACATATATATATACTCATTTACTTTACAATTTCTTTCAACACTCAAGATGAGAAAACGTCTTTAAAAATACAGAACATTGAAAGAAGTAATAATTTTTGAGTGCAGCAAAATCAGTGGTAGTAATAATAATGAAAATAATTTTAATTGCATTGTATACATACAACACTTTAGATGAGATTTTTCAGAAGTATGCAAGTATACATTTATAAGTTGTGAATTCCGTTACTGAGTGATTTTTAAAATTTCAGGGAAAAAAATCTTAACAAATAATTCTTTTTTAAATTATGACATATCTTATCTCTCAGAGCCACAGTAAATATGTTAATTACCCAGTAGCCATAACAGTATATAATAAAATTGTAAATAAGATGTTTTCGCTGTAATTTTTAAAATTCTTAGTTAAATTCCTTAACAGATCAATTTAAGTAGAAACTGAATAATATCAAAAATATACATAGTTGAAAAATAAAAAAAAGTCAAAAAACCACCCGAAACAAGTTTGAGGATTTAAAATCTTTAGAAGCATTGTTTAATTGCATTTTTTAAAAATTTCTCCATAGATATAGAATGTATATTTCTCAGACAGGTTTGAAAATAGAAATATTAAGTTATTTCTCTGTTTTGAAGTACTTATAGATACGAGCAATTATTTTCATTTGACATGAAATAAGTTCTTTATTAGATACAGGATTACTAATTCACCTTGTATCATTTTGAAATTAATCACTATTGACAATTTGTTTCCTGAAATAGGAATGAGGGTAGTTGAAGATGCCTCACGCAAGGAAGGAAACATTGATATCAGTTTTGTTCTTTCTTTATAGGACATTTTTTAAATAGATCAACATTTCCAAAAAGAAAACATTTTTTTTTGTCTCCCACATAAACCTTGTTTGTTTTGGTCAGGCCCAACATATGAGTTTGACATCATTGCTATAAAGAATGAGAGGAAATTATGGAAAAGATAAGCACTTTAAAACACAACTGGGGCAAGATTTTGCATAAATATTTAAAATAAATTATTGAATCTTTGGGCCAAGAATCCTTTTAATTAAATAAATATCAGTTTGATGATACCTATAATTTAATGTCAGCTAATTGTGTATTTTATTACGTCAGCTAATAGTGTATTTTATTACGTCAGCTAATAGTGTATTTTATTACGTCAGCTAATTGTGTATTTTATTACGTCAGCTAATTATGTTTTTTTATTATGTACACGTTAAGATTTTTGAATACTACAGATATTTAAGAGAAGATTGATATATTTTGAATGTAAAGAGATATTTAAAGCAGATATTAATCGAAATTGGCAATGCAAAATATCATACGTGTATATATATTGTATACAAAGTATTGCCGCATTGAAGAAAGACTGTCGAATCTCCATGGCCGAATGGTCATGGTACTGGTCTCGTGATCAAGAGACCTGGGTTCGAATCCCGCTAGAGACAATGCGATTAATAGTATATGTGAATACTTAATTCCTTTATTTCATGTTCCAGAAGATACTGGACATTTCTTTAGTTTACCAGACAAGTGTTCTGGACTTTTCTTACTGTCTCCAGAAGAGTATTCTGGAACTTTCTCTGCTTAAATAAAAGCAGAAGATTTGTCAGTTACTGTATTCTCAGTTCTGAGTTCAGTCAATAAATTGGCTTAGCTCTACCTCTTGTGTGTGTTATTGAGTTCTATACTATAGTTCTACGTGGCAGTATAAGCATGTAATTTAAACACAGCTTTAAAATATTTTTAATAAAATTAACCCTGAAGTTATGATTAGGATAGTTATGTATGGATTAAGCAACAGAATTGTGTTAAAATGTAATTGTGTAAAATAAAATTTCCTGTGTATAAAGTCTACAATAGATTAAAATCTCAGAAAAATAATATTAATTTAAAAATTTTTAAATAAGATTTTTAAAGCAGGTAACATATAGTAATACAATCATAAATTACATTAATGTATAAAAATAATCATGACTAAGCATACCAAATATTACTATAACTTGCAATTTGTAAATTCATATATAAAGTAAATTTATTCAGTACATAGATTACAACAAAGGTTATAGCAACTCCATTTCTCAATTCTAAAATTGAATATGCTTTAAAAATCTAAAATAATTTTGAATAATTCAAAAAATTTATGCAATAAAAAATGTAAATGCATTTTAAAAAATTGTTGGATTTTGACCAATTTACTCACGCCAGAAGTTTGATTATTTACTGAACTTGATACTACCTAAAAGTTTACAATTTTTTTAATATCTTACTTATATATATGTATATATTTAAAATAAAATGCAAGATATTGAACCTCTGAAAAATTCTTGACTCAAGAAATTAAAAGAATCTAGAATATAATCAGTTTAGTATAATAAAAAAAAAATCTAAAACTATTCTAATATTCAATTTAGAAGAATAACAAACAGAAGTATTTGTCATTGTTCTTTTCACCCAGATTCCATATTAAGGATATATAACTAACCTTTCTAATAGTTTCATTGTATAAGAGAAGTTATTTGAATTAAATGAATCACACACATAAAATATGTGAAGTCAAATTTTAATAGTGGAACATGCCTCATTATATGTACACACAAATAAGTTTTCATTACAAGATATGATGGAAATCTTTTAATAATCATTAAATATAGATCTTTAAAAAAATGATGCGAGATTTATCTTTAAAAAAATTCTCAGATATAATGAAATATACAAGGTATTTTATTACACAAACATTTTCTTTCTGTATAAAAATGTTTGCAGTGCTTTTCTTTTCAGTATATGAAATCATAGTTGTTACAGGATAAAAAGATCCATTAATTTTACACATGTATTAACATTCAATATAAAGATTTTTTTAATAAACATTTTTAATTTCAAGTGAAGAAAAGTAATTCCTTAGTAAGGAAAAAATCCTGTAATAAAAAGACTTTTCTATTATGCTTCAGCCCTAAAACCCTTGAATAACTTTCATAAGCAAATACAATTTAAAATTCTTAAGAAATCAAAAGCAAGATGATTTTTACCTAGCTGAATGCAAGACATGCATCCAATTCCAAATTTGATGTGGAATGTATTTACACAACTGAAGATAATCTTTTGTCCATCTTTTACATCAACTGTTAATGAAATGCTTTTTTTAAATCATGGTAATAGTTGTGTGTTAGAATTATTATCAACATATGTAAACTTCATAAAAATACATGGGCAAAATATATCAGGTAAATAAAGTATAACTTTCTAAATGTAACTTATATGCTTAATGATCTGAAAAAAACATGGAAGTTTCATAAGAAGTTATTTTATTAATAAAGATAAATATTAATTAGAACTATTATCTAATCCTATAACTGCTTAACTGACAAGGACACTTATACAAACGGAAATATGTGATGAGCTATACAAGAATCAAAATATTTAAATTGTGTACAGCTCGCAATTTTTGCACCCATATTAAACATTAATTAACAAAATAATTACATTTGTAAATGACTGAAAGATAATAGTTTTTCAAATTTCAATTATTTATAAATTGCATTAATAAATAACTGAAAATAATTTAAATGGCTAATATTAAATCATTAAGGCTTCTGATGCTGGATTTTATGAATTAACAAAATATAAATATGAACGCACAATAATAACACATTTTTAATTAATCATATACATTCACATTTCTTTCTTGCTTAAAAATAATCGAAAGAATAATCAAAATATTGCCAATAAAAACTACATCGTATTTAACTAAGATTAATCGAACAAACGGATGCTACAAGATCATTTTTGATTTTAAATCAATTATATACATTCATATTTCCGTCATGCTTATAAATAATCGAAATTACATTCAAATTATTTCCAATACAAACAACAATCATATTTAAACTTAAACGAAATAGGTTCAAAACAATCTTTCAGCTGTCTAAAAGTAACGGATTTTTCCCTCGGAGCAGTATTTTTGGAGGAGTTCCTAGACGTTTCTGAATTTATGGAGGAAGTTACAGCACTCCTAGCGTTGAAATAAAGGATAACAAAAAATAACTCAAAAAATAAAGGAGATTGGTCCAGTTAGTGCGTGATTCAGAATTTCTTTTCTTTCTTTTTGTCTACTTTCTCCGCAGCTTAAACCTCATTTCGCCGTTGCTTAGCTCGAAAAAAACTATACAAGACCCGAGATACATTTTTCAATTAAAAAAAAACTTTAAGTCACGGAAATTTTATAATTTTAATCGCAAATATTTTCTCCAATTTTATAGATAAATTCCAAGAAACTTTTTCCAGTGCTTCTAATATGGTATAACGTACATTTTTCTAACTGGGTGTTTTGGCCATTCTCCTTTATTTTTTTTAGTTTTCTTATTTCGTCCTTAGAGGTACTGTAATCTGTCTCACTAAATCACCATAGTCATTTTACACTGAAGAGCCAGAAAAACTGGTATAGCAGATCCTATGCAAATAATGGAGGTGTTCAACCAATCAGCGTAACGCGATGCGGTCGACAGTGCATATATAAGACAGCAGGCGTCTAAGGAGGCTATTACACCGATAATTGCTGTTACAATGGCAGGTTATCAAGATTTCAGTGAGTTTCAAAGGGGATTAATCGACGGCGTACGAGAGATGAGGCACATTTCCGAAGTAAAGACGAAATTTGAATTTTCGCGCACGACCATTTCAAGGGTGTAACATGAATATTGGGTTTCTGGTAAAACTTCAAATCTCCGACAACGGCGTAGCCGGAAAAAGACCTTGACATATCGAGATCATCGATGGCAGGAAAGAATCGTTACACGAAATAGACGTTCAACACTTCCTCTTATTGCTGCGGAATTGAAAGCAGGCCCGTCAACAAGTGTCAGTGTACTGACCGTGTAACGTAGCCTAATTGATATGGGCTTTCGCAGCCGCAAGCCGCCACGTGTACCTTTGCTGACTCAGCGACACAAAGTTCTACTCCTCGCCAACACCGTCATTGGACTCTTAATGATTGGAAAAACGTTGTCTGGTCTGACGGGTGACGTTTCCAATTGTATCGGGTGGATGGCCGTGAACGGGTGTGGATAAAACGTCACGAGTCCATGGATCCTTCATGCCTACAAGGAAACGTTCAAGCTAGTGGAGGCTCTCTGATGGTATGGGACGCGTGCAATTGACATGAAATGGAACCGTTGATACGTCTACACTCGACCATTACAGGTCAGCGGTACGTTAACATTCTTTCTGACCACCTGCATCCATTCATCTCCTATGTACATTTCGTCGGATGCGGGCAATTCAAACAGGATAATGTGCCACCCAACAGGTCTACGGTAGCTACGGAGTGGCTTGAGGAGCACTCTTCCGAATTTCATTCCCTTTCTTTGCTTCCTAATTCCCCTGACACTAACATTGTCGAGCATATCTGGGATGTTCCGCAACATATTGTCCTTAGGAGATCTCCACCCCCTCGCACTCTCGTGGCTTTATGGATTTCCCTGCAGGAATCAAGGTGTGAACTGTCTACAGAATATAATGAAAAATTAGTTGAATCCATGCTACGCCGTGTTACGGCACTTCTGCGCGCTCGTGGGGGCTTTACATGATTTAAGATTGGTGTACCAGTTTTTCTGGCACTTCAGTGTATATTATAGATACAAATTACTTCCCTGGTAATACGAGACGCAATTTAAAGGGGCTTAAAAGGATTTTGCCGATCATATTCATAAAATCTTCTGAGAAAGATGTTTATAAGTTATTGGAAAAAAAAATCAAGATTTCTGGGACACCCCATTAGGGCAAATGTAGAAAATTGGTTTAAACAAATTAAACGGTACATTTCCAGTAGTCTTATATAACTGTTAACAAATTCTTATTCTTCGGGAAAGAAATCGGGTACTATAGGTATCTGTTCTCGTCTTTGCACCAAGATCGGCAGCTGATACTGACACGAATATGCTTCCACATAGGAAATTCACTTCTTTAAAGATGTGATGATGGTTATGCTTTTGACAATGATTGACAGGTAGATGAGAACAGGAGTGAAAAGGCTTTCGGGACATAATTATTGTAGAGAAAGCAGAGATTCTTTTGTGGTATACGAATCGTTTCCTGAGGTAAAGAGTAGCAACCAACTGGGGGCGATATTCATATTAAAAAATATAACGCATGCTAATCGCGTCGCTGAGGCAAGATGGAGAACTAGTCTCTATCTGCATAATATTTCGTATCAAATTAACATAACTCCAATTGAATGAAAATGAATGAGGTCGAGGAAATTATCATTTGGCCCAAAAACTGATATCGAGTACCTACTCATAGACCGCATCAGTTTTGTATACTAATACTTTTGCATATTTCTATAAAGTATCAGACTGTTACAATATTACCCGACCATACACCAAAATTCAGCTGAAACATTTTTTTTAACTGCGTAAAGTTTATGTTTTAGTGAAAAAGTGGAGTAAAAGAAGTTATAAGCTCAATATTTTCATTTCCCAATAAAATACCCAAAATAGAACCACTATTTCCCATGCAATAGGGGTTCTGATTGATCAGATAAATTTTTTTAACACTTTGCAGTTAGTTAATTTTCATTATTCATATTTATATCTTGTAAAAATAAAAATTATTGATTAGCATTTTCTTCTAAGTCTTTTAAACTTACTTTCATTTTCTTCCAACTTGGTTTCATTAACATACGTCGAAAGCAGGATATTCTATCAGCATATGCTTAATTGATAAATAACCATGACATTGTGTCAGACACTGAATTGATTAGTCTTTTATGTGTCAATTTAGTGCTTCTAGTTCTAAGATGATTCAGAGTAACAGACTGTTTTCAATTTGAATTATATTATTCTCAAAGGGTGACTTGCAAAAACTTATTTTGATTTTTGTTGGTCCCAAACACTTTTGTCGTTTTTTCTGCATTCGATTTTTTACATCTTGCAAAACATCAATTAAAGGAGATAAAAATTTCCAAGTAATACAGTTATCAGACGTGACACAAGTTTAGAAAAGAAATGAAGAAAAAAAAAAAAAACCCTGAACTTCATGAAATAATGAATTGTGCCAAACATAAACACCAAAAAACAAACAATAAGTTCAATTAAGTAATAAAATGAATAAATTTATATAAAATGTGCTTGCGATGTTAAAAATACTGCAGAACTCTTAATTAAAAGAAAACTAATCAATTTCAATGTGATATAGATTTTGATTGATAACATTCCTATTCCAAAAACGCTCAAATTCGAGTTTCAGTAAAAATGTGTCAGGTTCGAGTTGTTCTGCAAGCTTCATAAATTCTTTCATTTCCTGCAAATACTGAATGCCCAAGAATCCAACAAAAAATTACACCATGCCTTTTTCCGCTAAATAAATGTAGAACTCGACATATTTCAACATTAGAAGATGGATTAAATGAGAAATATTTCTAGTATTTCAATGGCAATTTTTGAATCTATACATAATTTTTTTTTTATAATCCTTGCCTGTAATTTTTATCAGAACTCAATATATTTCTGATGTGAATACAGAACAAAAATCATGCAACCGTTCTGAGTGAACTGCATCCATGGGTTACTCAGTCATCAGTAGCATTTCTTACCGATATATTGGATATAAAGTAGTATCCACAAATTATTCAAGAATCGACATTTCCGATGAAATTTAAGTAATTAAAAAATATTTTCAAACATTAGTCAAAATTATTTCACAAACATTTATTACTAACTAAATATGCAAGTGAAATAAATTTATTTTTAAAAAAAATCACACAACACGATTTTGTAAATAAAAAAAAATTAACATCATTAGACGTTTACAATAAATACTTTTGCTTTAATTTAAGCTATTATTGCTCAGTTTAACAGCATAACCAACTTCCATATTCACTTTTGTTATGAAGAGTGACTCCAGTGTTTTTGTATTCATGCTGGAACAAGATTCCTTATTCCCCCCTCCCACCAATCATAATAAAAAAAAATTTTCACAACCACCAGCATTGCTGTGAACAAAAATTCGGGGAGAGGGTATTTTTTGTGGTTTTCCGTATACAACTTTCTGCAGTTTTTCAATACCTCCTCCGTAACCCCGTAGCTTTCACCTAATTTCTGTAGTACATACGGAAATTCCGTAACTGTTTCTGATAATTATAGCTACATCCGCGATGTTACAACTTTTGGTTCCATCAGTAAAAACAAGTTAAAAATCAAAAAATTATTGGCCGTGGCCATAAAAGATGTGCCGACACATTAAGTGTTATTAATTTATGACATTTTTTAACATCAATCAAATTTAATTTAATCTTTTAATTAAGGAGGGAATTCGTCAGACTGACCAACGACCGGAAAATTGACAATATTTATGCCTAAAAGAATTATTCCGACGCCGAAACTAAAAGTAAGAATAAATGATGATCTCAACAAGGAACCATACATAAATAAAATTTATGACATTATGGAGAAACGGATGGGAATTCTTGCTTTATATTTCAATTAACAAATTAAGAGCAAGCTTCTTCTATCAAAGAAAGATTTACAACTTTATGAATAAAAATAGTCTTAGTTTTTGAGACTGCATAACTTGTGTCAAATGAAAATGATATCCGATAAATGAATTGATTGAATATTTAATGTTGTGTTATGCATGCTTTTCACTTTTGTTCAGATTAAGCAAAAGAATAAAATCGAGTATGCAAATCATGAATATAAAATGCAAATGTCAAAAATTTCATGACTACTTTTGCATACAACATCAGAAAACAGATTTTCATGACATTTACATACAATATCAGAAAATATATAATTCGATTCACATTCATTTTGCTACATAAAAGAGAAGCCGAGATAATACGGGATGCTACGTTCCATTTTTGCCGTAACATCCTGGAGCATGATTATGCAATAAATCTCTTCATCAAGAGTGAAAATAATGCACATTTTAAAATTGAATGAAGTCACTTCATGTGACGTAAAAATCACGTCATCTACTTCTGCGCATGGCATTTAAACTATAATCCGCAATGATTTCGTCGATTAGTCTGCCAAGAATGAAGCGGCTTTTTTTTTGTTTACATTTGAAGTTATAATTTTGAGTCATTTTCTTTCCTTTATTTATATGTTAAAAGATGGAGTACTAGTGTGCTGCTGGATGCTTTAATGCGAAACACAAGTGTGATTGTCATGATAAAATGCTTTTTTAGTTTTCTTTTTCAACAATCCTGACTTGGGTTGTTAGCATTGGAATAGAAGATTTTAAGCCTTCTTCGAAGTCGGTGATATGCCCCGATCATTTTGAAGAATTCATTTAGTGTGTGTCCATTTACTAACTATAGGAAACTGAAACCCAAAACTGTCCCAAGATTTTTTTAGAAAATCCCTTCGAAGAAAAAGAAATCGGTAAGTGATTTGCCGTCAAAAAGAAATGAGGACAATCGTGGGTGCATTTCTAATTTACTTTATTGACATTTGATGAAATTTCTGATAATTTTGAATATGCTTAGAAGGTTTTAAAATGTTTACATGAATTTTACATTACATTTTCCCTGCAAAATCTTATGTAAATTGAATTGATCGGTTGAAGTAAAGATTAGTGTTCCCACAGAGTTTGTCGCCAATATGGCAATCCAACGGAACACTTTTCTAGCAACCCTAATGCTGTTTTGTTTACTACTTTTTACAATGTATATGAACTACAAGTATTTTATGAAAAAAGTTAAATTAAAAATAATAAAAAAATATTGATTAAAGATTTTAATTTTGTTCTTTATTATAATTAAAAGTATTTTTTATAACTAATAAGACACTGCAATTTTATTTTTAATGTGAATACGAACATAAAATATTTATTCTTTTGCAATTTTTAACCGTCAGTATGCGCTATAAAAAATCGTCTGAATTCTTACTTAACGAAATCTTCTGCATTCTTACTTTAAAAGTCAGCTGCAATAGAATCCTTCGCAGTTCTCGTAATTCTTTTCGTGCTCTAACAGTTGATACCCTTGATAATTCGTTATGTTGGCAATTGTGCAAAAATGGATGTCGGGTAAATGGGATGGAAGACAGTATTTCGAACGTGCAGAATGGATGAAGGGTAAGTGGAATATATATATTATATATTACGAGTTGATGAAGTTAGGAAAGGATGCTTGTTTGAAATTTTGTATGGAGAATGGTTTGATTGCTTCTGAGTGTGTATGTCCGGTGTATGGTGAGAATATGTTCCGTTAACAATATCCGTTCCTATACCGTCCTTCATTCTTTTCTATTGATTATGTACTATTCCTTTATCCACGCAATCTTATTGTTCAATGTGCAAGCGAAGCTACTAGGTTCCCGCTGCTAGTAAAGCCGTAGGATGTTTTTTTTTATGTTAAAAAAATTCTGCCCGGTGCCTATTACAGATGCCGAAGGCATCGCATGCTATACTTATCAGTAAAAAATCATAATTATATTGCGGGAAGTGGTAATCATAACTGTTCCGCAAAAGTGTTTGTTTATTTTGTCCGCCACCTTTATTGGCGACTTGGCACTAAACTTCACTTTTACTTAATTGATGTAAGTAAACAAACTCCTATTGCAAAAAAATATCACTCCTAATTTAAAAAAAATTAACAACCGATATAATGCTAAACTTGGGTGAAAGTGAATTTTTTTAAAAAAAAAGATTTATTTAATAAATGAATCCTTTACTAACTACTGAAAATACAACTTTCTTATTGACTGTTATCAGCATTTATAATTGATGTATTTTATTAAAAGTGCTCAATTTGATAAATTGCATGTTATATATAAGATATATTAGTTTTGAAAATACATGTCCTTTAGTTAAGTATATAAGTACAAGAGAATTGATTACTAAGCAAAATTAATGTACTCTGCTTCTTCTATTATTTTTTCTGAAATAATCGACACGATCAGCAATTTGGACAAGTTTCACTAAAAAAAGTTTCTCTCTCTCTATATATATTCTTTTTTTAATTCTGAAGCAGATCTTCAAAAATTGAATTTGTTGAAGCATCCAGTTGATTCATATATTCTATTCTTGTTAAATTAAAGACTGGAATTTCAAATGAATATTTATCTATTTTATTTCAAATTTCAGATTCTACTGTTTTAAGGTATTTTAATTTTGTAACAACAGTTACCTGTACAGGTAATACAGTTACCTGTATTTCCTCCAAAGTTATTAGTTATTGAAATCATGACAATACAGTTTGGTTCTGAAAATAAAGACTCCAAAGACATTAATTGACTGCACTGGATTTCATATATAGAAACCTAGCAATCCAGTAAAACAGCAAATGATCTTCAGTTTTTATAAGAAAACAAACACTTTAAAAGATATAATAGTTGTAATGCCTTCAGGAGCCATCACTTTCATTTCACCATTATACTGTGATAGCATATCTGACAAGGAACTTTTTATTAAAAGTCATCTGATGGATGTATAGTACCAGATGATGTTGTGATGGCAGATAAAGGTTAAGGTTGAACAAGAACTATAAAAAATAGGATATAAATTGAAATGTCCTAAATTCTGAAAGGACTGTATTCTGTTTAATATTACTGAAAGAATTGATAACTGCAAGATATCCAATGTAAGGGTTACAGTAGAAAGAGCTATTTCAAGAATTAAAATGTACAAATATTTTGCATCCCTTACACATGGATCTCCCTTATACATGCTTATATAATGTCAATTCAGTATTTTTGATTACTTGCATGTTGTGTAATTTTCAGACATCAAATAATTTTTGTATATGATTTTTAGTTTTTCGCATTATAATAAAATGCATTATGAGGTTTTACTTTTTTATTATGAACCTTAAAGTTTTCTTTATCATTTAGTAATTCATATTTTTTAGTTATTGCTAAGTAATCATGTCTAATAACACAAGAGCAATCTTTTTATTCTTATTAGCGTTTTTTCTGATAATTATCATTTCTGCTTCATTACATTATTCATAAAAATAGTTTTTTAGCATATTTTTGTAATTAATTGTATCATTTGCAGCCATATTTACTAACGGTAGTTAATTATTCATTGCTGAGCAATCAAACTGGCATTTTGATAGTAAAACCAGTCATCAAATTTCCCTTATTTTGTACTTGTTTATGGTCCCCTAAATTTGAATTATCAATACTATCACAATATAAAGGTGAAATGAAATGGATGGCCCCAGAAGGCATTATTACTGGTTTTCTAAATACATTTGCAAATTTGAGATGGATTTAAGGTGAATTTATGTCAAGCAACAGTTTCTATTGTTAAATAAAATGTTATAATGTATTAGTTTCTTGTACTTACAACTGAAATTGATCATTATCATAATATCATGCCATACCATTGTGCACCTCAGTGATTTCTGTTTTAAAAAACACAGGTTGTTTTCACCGAAAATCAATTTCCATATCAGCATTTATTATATATTTTTTATTTCCAACTTCATTCCTACATGGATGTTTCATTCATTTTTTTTTCTATTCTTTTAACATAATGATTTTGAACCATAAAGTTCAGTAAAAGCATAAAAGTTTTTCTTCCAACTCCTCTTTATATCTTATTTAACTTTATATATATAAATCATTACCTTATTCTTGTTTATTAAATTTACTGTATTGTATGTTTTTGTTTTATTTTATGATATTCATCCAATGTAACTTTAGTATTTTAAAATACATTTCAGAAATGTTCTGCTTTAAAAGTATATTGCTCAACATTATGTTTTTATTGACAATAAAAAAAAAAAACTGTTGTTCAGTATCTAAGATATTTCTGTTGAATAAAATTGATTTCATCTTTTTTAATGAATGATAAATAGTTTGTTTTTTAAATAGGTGAGTACATTGAAACATCCATTGGATCATATTTTTTCAAATGATTATCATATGTATTTTATCTCTCTATATTTTATTTTGTAAAGTGTAATTTAAAATTATGAAGGTGTATTTTTGCTTGTTTGTCTTTAAATGATTTCTACAAATTAAAATGAAATAACTGATTCCTAAGGTGCATAGATTAAAACAGAGTAATAGATTTAAAAAATGGTATCTATATTTTTTATATTTCATAATTTGAAAGTGTAAACATAATTTATTCGATATATACAAATTTGAGTTTCATGTTCTTTCCTTTGAGCAAACTGAAAACATTAAAGTCTGAATATTAATAAAAATCATTATAGAAGAAAAAAAAGTAATAATTTATTAGTAAGCTTCAAAATCCTAACTTATCTACAAGTAATAATTATTTAAAAAAACTATATTCATAAAATTCAACATTCAATAACAAAATAATATGTAAAAAGAACATATGTAATTTTTTCAAAAACTCTGCCATAGCCATTTGTTAAAATGTATCTTTTGACCAAAAAAAAAAAAGAAAAAGATATGGGAAAGGAAAGGAATAAAACGGCACCAAATTAATTAAAAAGCGATATTAATTAATTATGCAAAAACAATAATTATATTGAAAATACTAATTAAAATTTTAATACAAGGAATAAAAATTGGCCAAAATAATTCAAAATATTAATTTCTTTTTAAAAAATCAAAAGTTTTTAAATAATTATTCGGCTAGCGTAACATTCAACTTCAATGCTTTCCCCAACTTCATCGGCAGACATTCCAACATGCACAGAACGGTTGAAAATTGAACAGAAGCGGTTTGTTTGGTACTTGTCACGTGAGCGTGAACTGACCCCATTAAAAAGAAGAAAATTATTTCACTCCAGGCATATATTTGCACCTTATGAATCTGAAAATTTATTTAGACTTTCACGCCTACAACTATAAGCAGTCAACTGTCTTTATGGCAGAAGTGGTGGCAATCAGAAATGCTCTAGAGTTTGTCGCTCAACGCAATATAAAAGAAACAAAGATAATTTCTGATTCAAGATCGGCTTTAATGGTCCTAGATTCTGTTGGTGATACAAACGAATTAATATTGGATGTAAAAGAAAAAGTTGCTGAACTTGGTGTTGAAATGATCACGATTAGAGCTCATCAGAGGTATAATGGAAATGAAAAAGCAGATGCACTAGCCAAGGAAACTTTAAATTTAGAAAATTAAGAAATATCTTTCCATAAGTTCAAAATCCAACTCAGAAATGAGACTAAAAAACTAATAATTAAAGATTGGTAGGAGAGAGGAAATAATTCCATCAAGGGAAGAACAACCTATCAGCATTTTAAAAATGTTTTTGTTAACCGAATTGTGGGTGGATGGATGGATGTTGGATTTTTAAGGCGCAAGAGCCAAAACTGGCTATGCTGCGCCAAAACAAGTGGTATGTGTATATTGCCATATGATTGTTAAACAAAACATTTCCTCAAGGTTAAAATATAAACAACGTTTTACACTTATAAAAAGAAAGCACAATAAGTTTAAAGGACAAAGATCTTAAAATTATGACTCCAATTATGGAAAAAATTCCAAGAAAATGTTTAAAATCCCTATAACATTCATATAAAATAGAAAAAATTTATAGCTCTTAAAAATTCAAAGATATTCCTGTGAGGGTGTTCTCCCACCAATTCATGCATTTCCAATGTTAATGAATTAAAAAACCGCATACGATGAGAATTAAATTTAGGACACTGAATTAAAATGTGTAAAACTGTAAGATTAACATTGCAGTCTGAGCACATCGGTGCACGCTGACCAAACAAAAGATGTTTGTGCATAAGGCGAGTGTGACCAATGCGTAGTCTGGTTAATTTAACACCTGCCCCTCTAACCGAGACAGCAGGCCACAAGTTAATATTCGGTTTAATAAAATGCAATTTATTTTGCATTTCTCCATCCCAGGATTCTTGCCAAACAGAAAGTATGTACTTGTCATATGTGACAAACAGATCAGAATGAGTGCATGGTCGTGACAGACTATGTAGAGCCGCTCTTGCAGCGCAATCAGCCTTTTCATTGCCAACTATACCTACATGACTAGGTATCCAGCAGAAAAGTATGCTGAATCCCTTTGTTTGAAGAGATTTTAAGCGACAATGAATATCGATTGCAACAGGATGTTTGCATTATTGAGGGTGATTTTTACATTAATCAAGTATACACTGGACTTGGTGTATTTTCTGTAAATCAAAGTCGTTTCTTTGACAAAAGTTCGACTTATCAGTGTGGCTCCGAAGAAGGATCTATAAATCACATTATCAAAACCTGCGCACTATGGGATAATACAGACTCAAATGGCCAAGAAATTGGATGTCTCTTGAAGTCGAACTCATAAAAATTCCAGCCATTAAATCTTTTATTAGGGACATTTTGTCAAAGTTCTTGACTTTAGTTACCTCCTAAAGTAAAAAATTAACGTACACTTAATGTATTTTATGCATTTTTATAATGTTTCACAATTTAATATGTGATGTAAAATGTAATGTTTTGTTTTCTATTCTTTTTTTTTTCTGTACCAATATGCGTTTTCTCTAGAGGGTTCTTTGTAATTTGCAAATGTCCGATGTTATAAAATGTTGTTTGTTCCTTCGTGCCAGGTGGGGTTGCTCATCGGCGGCCCCATCAAGTTTCCCGCATGGCCTCTGGCTAGGTCGGGGTATTGCTTGTACAGGCTGAATATAGAAAATATGGAACTGAAGAACTCCAACTTTTTTTAGGACATGAATACTCAGAAAATATAACAATCTTATTCCCAAATTAAAATCAAAAACTAGATCAATGATCCATTCAAGGAAAAAAGACCAGTCTACTATTTCTTTGAATGATCCATTCAAGGAAATAATAATAAAAGATGACAGCAAATGCACTATTTAGATCAGGATCTGGGGTTGAAATAACGTTTCAGCCTATCAATTACAAGTATTTCATAGTCAGGAATTACAGGAAAATGTAATTTTCGGCTGTTCTGATTATGTATTTGTTTGGCTTCAATTGTAAAAATCTTTAAAACATTCATAGTTCTTTCAGTGAAGACTTCTGGAACTTCCTTAATATGTATTTAACTTCAAATACCTACTGTAAGAGTTTTTTTTAAATAAATATCCTCAATACAAGGCATTGTCACTCATTTTTCCAAGTGTGTTATACATAAAAATTTCATGTATCACGGATAAATGCATTCACTGGCAGCAGGAACATGATATTTTGAAGGTAATAAAAAACCGTTGTTTAATATTAAAATATCCAACGTGGATAAAACAAATGATATTCTATTCTTCAAAATGGCAGCCTAATGCAATCAACCTCACTATATTTGTGAATTGGTTGAAAAGGCACTGATCATGCGATTTAAATTTTTAGATAAGAAGTTAATTTGTATCTGACTTTCTCTTGCTAACTGTAGAGAAGGGTTCAGGCATTTGGCAGTGCACAATATGAGCCTTTTTTTTTTTTTTTTAATAAACTGATCTATTTAGTTGCACATCTCAATACATTGTAAATTAAGTATCATGCTAATGATTTATTTTATATGTTTTTATTTCATTAACTGTGAAAATTAAATTTTTTAATTATTATAACTCATGATTGCACGGCATTCCCGAAAGTACACACTATTATTTTAACTGAAGTTTGGAGTTTATAAAAATTGTAATAACTAAGTGAATTAAAAAAAAATAAACAATAACTTCACCAATTATACTTGGCAAGGTGTTAATATAATCCCAATATTTTATAATTTATATAAATTGTATTTTTTGCAAATTAATTCATTTAGTAAATAAGCTAATAACATCTTTTTATTCGACATGACCATGGTTCTCCTCAGCTCAGTGGCCCTAGGCAGTTGCAAAGTAAGAAATCCGCCATTCATATCGAAGGAGTATTTGGCCATTTTCAATTCAGAAGTTATTATATTATGAAGCTGCAGAAAATACAATATCATTTATTTTATAAAAGTAGAAACTTTTATTTTACTACACTCAATTTAAATGCCTCGTTTTAAAGCTTTTTATTTTTTTAGAGATATAGAAGCCAGCAATTATTTACCAGACAGCTATAATTTGGTGCAGGAAATGTCATTTTCAGTGGTATTATCTCCTAATAAAGATCACCTAATTTAGAAGCAAATACTTGTAGTCTGGCTATTTAAATTTGCTTTCATTGCTTCGACCCAACTGCATATTTTCACCAAGTGGAGTAAATTGCAGTAATTGAGATATATAATTTTAAATTTCATCCTTATTTTGTTTTAAATTTTATTTTCAAGCACGAAATTTTTTATTAGCAAGAAATAATGCTCTATTCTTCATATCCGAATTTTTGTGTTTCATATATTAACTAACAGGATGTTTTATTTTTGAATCACTGTGAATGATGAATAAATCTTCTGTTTCATATTTCCTCTTCCTGACTTGAGGAGAAAATTTTCCAAGTTTAGCAGAATTCGAGCTGCTATCTCTACTAATAGAGCAACATTCTTACCATCCTTAAATATAGAGTTGTTATGAGTTTTTGAAGGTCCGAGTACGGTTTCTACAATGAGTATCTCAGTATCATTCTCTGCTTGTTGTCTAAGATGCTTGCGGTTTTGAATTAATCGGTATACAAGAAGTTGTAATATACTCTGTATATTATATGTTCAAAACTTGGAGTGGATTCAATTTTGAAGGTTGCGATTATGGAAGCTTTGAGTACAATTTGCGCTAATGCTTCCTTTCATTTTCTAAGAAATCAATTAACTAAAGTTTGAAAATATCAGTACTAATTTTGCGTTTAAAATAAAATCAAACGACATGTAACGACACAGTTAAGTCTCAAATGCCTTATTCCAGGCCGACTTGGTGCTTTTTATTGACCCCTAAAACCCTGCAGAAAATGTCCGTACCCAAAATTATATTCTTGAGCATCCCCCCACCCTCCTCTTCTAAAATGTTAATCTGTATTCGCCCCTCAATGAAAAACGAATCCTCCATTAATGACGTAGTTTGTAATTCCAAAATCATGATGAATAATGACAGGCTTAAAACTTTTGAATAAGGAAGACTTCTTTGGTTTCATCAAAAAGAGCCTTCAGATAAGATGATAATTAAAAATTTAAACATAAAAAAAAGACCATCGTCTGAGTATTTGATTATACTGGACCATTCAAAGAATAGCATTGAATTAACTGGTAAGGTAACATCATGTATCACCATCAAGGTGTCATGACCCCCCCCCCTCTCCTAACAATCTATGATAGAATTTTGAAGTCTGGAAGAAATGCAGTAATATATGAAATCACGGGCTATATACGAAAGTTTGATTTTTAAAAAAATCTTTGACTGAAACCGTTTATGTAAAAGAATGAAATAAATTGATTTATTTTTATGATCCATCTTTTTATGGCATTATATATCATTTTTCAGAACCTTTTTTGATAAACAGTCAATTCGCCGTAGGAACTTTAGTGTAAAGCCACTGTTATGAGCTTTAGGTGCCTTTTTGTACCTTCAAGCCAAGAAAGCGTACCTATGAAAGAGTACTATAGACATACTATTAGAGGCTTTGGTTGCTCAATTCGGACATCAGAAACAAAATGTATCGTTCAAGATCTAAAGAGAACCGCGTTGTCCGTGCAACAATAATTTTGAATTCAGTGGTGCCATTTGAAATAATACGCCTTTTTAGAGATTTTATTGAGCTCAAACTACCCAAGAAAATTTCCGTACCCATGACTATATTTTTGAGTATGGCCCCTCTCCCCCCAAAAAAACTTGTTACTCTGCATCCACCTATAATGGATTATTATTTAATTCCATCTATATTTTGTTCTAGTTTAGATACAATTTTTTACTCCCCCCTCAAAAAAAAAAAATACGGAAGCGTACAGCAGAATATCGGGAACATCTGGGATATTATTTAAATTGACATAAATAAGGTAACTGTGAAGAAGAACCTTAACCTAAAATTTTTCCAAAGAAACACTCTTTTATTGGCTAAAGTTGCAGGCCTATATGTTGGCACAGCCGAAAGTTTTACCAATTCTTATGTTAAAAAATAGCAGGAAACACTAAGCGAAATTTATATAAATTTATTTATTAATCTAATTCACATTACTTATTTGAATAATTTATCTTCAGAGGTATAAATTATCACATGCAAACATGTAGATAGAAAGGGATAGACGATCATTAAAATTATAAAATTCTGCATACCTGGAAAAGTTAAGATACAGTGAATTTCATTTAAAAGTGGTGATAACATTAGTTTTAATTTATTTAATATCTTGTCTGTCATCTATTTTTCCAAATAACAATGTGTTTTGGAAGAATTAACACCATTAGTTATATTTTTCTCTAAGTAAATATTTATTTTCTCATGTTAAAAGTAAAATTTTGTGTATGCAATTAAATTACCTTTTCTTCATAAGTGATATTCAATTTTTAATGAATAATATTTCCGTACAAAAATAATTGTGTTTAGATTTTATCGAATTAAAATAGATTATCTAAATTGGCATTAAGTTGTCATGTTTTTTTTTTTGTTGTTGTTGTAAGTTATGTCAAATGGGGTACAGAGTTACAGAATGAAATGGACAAACTGTTATGTGCATAATTTATTGAATTAATGCATTTTAAACAAGCATATATTTCATAAAGTAAATTTTATTACCTTTAATACCATTTAAAGAACCATTACCATTTAAAGAATTTTAATTAAAATACAAATAATAATAAAAATAAATTGGTTGATTTTTAAAAATCCTTTTCACCATATAAGTTCAAATAACTTTTTATGGGATGTTCATAATATTTCTTCACATAAGAAGCAGTCTTTTCTTTATTAATATTTGTTTACATTTTGATTAAGATATTTAAACATGAGAAAAAGAAAAGGTGTGTGTGTGTGGGGGGGGGGGGGAGGTTAAGTTCTAGAGAACTAATGAAAACTGCAGTCACTATATTTTTATTCACATTTAAAAAACTATACAATTGAGCATCAACTTTTCAAATGTGATGGTTTATTTTAAGTTTTCTTAAGGAATAATTAGATATTTGTATATATTTCAATTCAAGTAAATTTTAATAAAATGTAATAATTTTAATAATTATAATAACTGCTGCAACTATAATGCCATACTGTACCTTTGCAGTAAGGCATGGGATTTTAATGTCAATCACTTTCAAAAACATTAAACACCAAAAATAAATGTTACTCTTTTTAATTTTAATGTATCATACATGTAAGAGGTTCATTAAGAGGTCATAGATCATTCTAAGATTTTTG
This sequence comes from Argiope aurantia, assembly GCA_026543865.1. Lineage (NCBI taxonomy): Eukaryota > Metazoa > Arthropoda > Arachnida > Araneae > Araneidae > Argiope > Argiope aurantia. The sequence goes on along the minus strand of JAPMOR010038835.1, from coordinate 1,254,077 downwards.
CTTGATATCAAAGCTGAAAATAAAAAAGTTCCTGTATCTGTTTCATTGAGAATATATGTAGAAACATAAGAGAGAATTTCGTATAAAGCTTTTATATAAAGTACTTAATTACCTTTTAACCCCAATTTATAAATCAGAATTATTCTAATTATAATTTTCACTGTCAGTGACAACTAGTTTCCACAAGCTTCTTCAAAATACTGAAAAAGCAATCATTCTCACACATTCACCAATTAAATTAGTATTTTTTTAATAAGAATATTTCCTATTTTGAAGTTATAAAAAATTCTAGTAATTATAACTAGTTTGATGCACGCTTTTTATAAAATGGTACTTCAAAACAATTTTACTCTCAATATTCTAAAATGACCACAGACTGGAACCAGCAATTATTCCAGTCCATGGATTATTTTAATATATATATATTTTAAATATAATACCTTTTTGTTAAAAAAAAAGTACCAGAACAAATTTATAATAAAATAAATTCAGTGTACTAATTAACAACTGCAAAATTTAATGTTAGGTGGAACACATACACCTCTTCAAAAAATTTAAACAATAATATCATGCTATATATACAAACACACACGGGGCAATTCCAAAAACCAGAGTAGATTTGAAAATCAGTAATATTCAAACAGATAAAACAGCATTTAATGCTGCAGAAAATTCATTCCTTATCAAATAGCTGTGTTCTTAAAGAACCATGCTGAATATTTTAAAACTGATTCTGCAGTAGTCAGAGATATGTGTTCTATTGTATAAGAAACTGTCCATTCAGAAGATCAGATGCATTCAATATTATTTTTGATGGTATCACAGAGTATGAATAGAAATATTGCTTACCACTACAAAAAAGAGCAATTTCTTGTTTGACAGTTATGTTCCATATTGGAAGATGCCACATAGAACATTTGCAATCCATTACTCTACACCTCATATTATTTGTATCATGCATTCCCCCATTAATTACAAAATAATCTTGTTGTTTAAATTGAAAATTATGTCCTTATTAAATTCTAATTTTATTCCCATCATTTTCTGCATAAATGACTTTTTAACTATCTTAATTCATTTATAAATTATGGTTTTTTTAAAAAATAATCAGGGTTTCGGAATTGTCTTCTACATAAATTTTGAAAGAAGGAGAAACAATGTCAATCAAATAAATTTTATTTTTTGGTATTTTTATTTATGCTATAATAAAAACATTCATCGAAGGAAGCAGGTAAGTGAAACACTTAGGAAAAAGAAAAGGAGTAGACCCAAGCAGCAAGAATAGTCACTAATTGATTGGCCAAGCCTCGGATCGCTCGGGTACAGATCATACATTTTCCGCGATAGTCGCTTTTGGGTCGGGGCGATATCGCGGCAATTTTTTTCTATTGCCTCTAAAGGTCGCCTTTTCATCGGGGCGAGCTCCCACGGCGATTTTGTGAAAATGGCCGTTTCAATGTAGTCGCCCCATACTCGCCCCGATGTCCGGAAAGTGGCCTTGCCTAGATGGCGCTATTCGAATATATTTTAGGAATTTCCCATGAATCACCTGGCTTGTTTTGGAATTTATTTAGGATTGCGAGCCGCCATTCCAAGAGTTTTGGTAAGTGCAATTTATTTATTATTCTATATTTGTAAATATTATAGTATTTATTCTGAATAGTGAATGAAAGAGGTTATTTTTAGTAAAGCCGTCAGAATTTGTTGATTACCTAAAACACGGAGTTGTATGTAATGTCATTAGCGTTAGGTGTGAACGACCATAAAGCGGAATAAATGTTTAACGATCCACTGTTCATCTCTCTATTTCATTTAAGTGCTGCAACTTTACTTTGTTAATTGAGCTATCATCATTTCTTTTCTTCTTCGTATTTTATTTCTTGTTAGATCTTTATTTCGCGAGTTCTCAAATTATTGCAGTTATTTTCCCTTTTCATTTACAATTTCGGTACGACCAGAGTTTAACCACCTGCTTGGCGCTATTTTCAAAAATCGACAACTCGCCGACGACGGTCTTGCGCCGTGTTTTGCAAAATGTTCAAAAGCGAGGGTGTAATGTCCAATCATAGCGCATAATAAAGGCGAAAGATAATAGGTTTGTCAGTCTGGAGGTTGCCAGCTTTGGCGCGTTATCTTGATTTGGCGAAGAAGGGGGTTAAACTCCGGTTCAACCACAATTTCTTTCATTTTTGTTAACAACAATTTCAAATGTTCAAATGAAAGAAATTTTAAAAAAGTATTAAATAACGTTCTTATGTTTTAGTATGGCAATAACATTTGTGTAATTATTTTTATTTTGACATGAGGCTAAAAAAATTTTTTGTTTAAAACTTGTGATTATGTAGGCATTTTTGAATACTCTTATAGGAATAGTTTATAATTATTTTATATTTCATAAAATAGTAACATAAATTTTACTCACATTAATTTGAGTTATTTTTTATTTTTCTCTATTATCTTAAACATTTTTCTAAAATTTGCTTACAAAGTCCAATGTCAGAATGAAAACATTGTACTTATGAAGTTCCATAAGACTTTTGTTTGCTAATTACACATCCCCAATTGTCAACAAATATTTTATTGTACTTTTAAAAGAAGTGAAAGCTCATTCATTATTATAGTTAAATATGTTTTTTAGGTTCATCAAATCTGGCCAAAAAGGGAGAACCTAAAGAAAAGTATATGTATAATATGTTATGTGCATTACTGGAAAAATATGAAATCCAACATTTTATAGAATGCCTGAACATTGTGTAAAATGTCTAAAACTAGCTGGCAATGTATGAAACAATTCATATTTTCTAAGCATTCGATAGAATCCCAAATGGCAACCGAGAAAAGTATGAAATACATCTCCAAATCAATGAAATGGAAATTTTGTGCACCTTTTGTTCCAAAACTGAAAATGCAATTGAAGGTAAAATATACTCTAAAATCAATTAAGAAATAGAAGCCAAAAATAATTTTTCAATGTTTCTTTGGAAACTATTGTGTGTATTCCTATTCCTGAAGTCAACAAGGCACAAAATTATTTGCACAATATATTGGCAGTTATAATGTATATGACAGAGATGGTTTCTACTGACTTGGAACTTCAGAAAAAATCTAAAACAATTATATGCGAGATCTCAATACACTTTATGCCTTCAGAACTTTTGGAATTGAAAATATTCCAGACCACAAAATTCCTCTCCAGTTAGTTACAATTGCTCAGCCCAGTTGAAGCAGCCAAGGATTTATCAAATGTATGTGTTACACAAAGTGCCAAAATGTGAAATGTCTTTGCATGAAAGATGCAATGAAATGTATTTCCAAATGTCATTCAAGCCTACCACATTGCAACAAGTAGGTTAATTTTAATTTCTGTTTTTTTTAATATGAAAACTTTTTTTTCTGTATAAGAAAGGCATACATTTTGTTTTCTAAAACTTTAATTTTTCTTTATATATTTTGAATAAATTTTCTTTAATCATACCCTCATTATTTTTTCAGAATGACAATTCAAGTGATTTTAATTCTAGTTAGCTTAGTTAATTATCCTTTTCATTTACAATTTCTTTCTTTTTGTTAACATTTTCAAATGAAAGAAGTTTTAAAAAGTATTAAATAACATTCTTATATTTTGGTAATGCAATAACATTTGTGTAATTATTTTGATTTTGACATGAGGCTAAAAAAAAGCTTAGCAGAATATATTTATTATAAAGTTAAAAAAAAAAATCTTTAAAACTTGAGATTATGTAGGCATTTTTGAATACTCTTATATGAATAGTTTCTAATTATTTCACATTTCATAAAATAGTAACATAAATTTTACTCCCATTAGTTTGAGGTATTTTAATATTTCTCTATTAACCTAAACAGTTTATAAAATTTTCCTACACAGTCCAATATCAGAATGAAAACATTATCATGCTTATGAAGTTCTATAAGACTTTTGCTTGTTAATGACATATTTCCAATTGTCAACAAATATTTTATTTTTACTTTTAAAAGAAATGAAAGCTCAATTATTATTATAATAGTTTTTTAGGTTCATCAAATCTGATCCAAAAGGAAAAAATGAACCAAAAGAAATGTTTATGTATAATTCTTTATATGTAGCTGATGATTAAGTTACATATAATATTTATGTAAATGTGTGTGGATTTTTAGAAATGTCAAATTCTTCTTCAAATATTACAAATATTGTAAATAAAGTTTAAATAAATTTTGTGTATGAATGACTTTGTGACAATACTTTTTCTTGAAAATCAGTTTCTGGATGCTGCTTGGCTGTACAAGTCATTACAGAAAATTCAGTCAAAATTGAAGCAAATTATTATTTTACTTTGTATTTGTAGAATATTATTTAACAAAGGTCTTTGTAAATAAATTGTTTTGCATAATTGTTTTTCTTTTCTTCAAAAAATAAAAAAGTGGAAAATAATAGTTTTCTTTTCTTTTTTTAATATTTGCCTAAAGAAATTTTATATGATTGAAAGTAATGCTTATATTTTTGGGTATGGAATTTTTGTGAAATATTCAGAGTTAATCATAGATCAAATTTATTTCTGGTGCAATAAAACCAAACTATTATAGGTAAAAAAAAAAAAGTTAGAAATTTGAAGTAAATTATTAATTTGTGCTTGTAAAATATTGTCTATTAGACGTTAGCTAACTCTTAACATTTATAATGAGGTATAAAATTTCTACAGCTTGAAGTAACTTTGTAAGTTAATAGTAAATAAAAGAGATTTCGTATAAGTGAAAGAAATGTTGCATTTTTGAGTATGAAATTTTTGTGAAATATATTTTTAAAATATTTTAAATTAATCATACATCAAATTTGGTTCTTTTGAAACATAACAAAAGCAAACTAAACATGGATCAAGAAAATATTAGAAATTTGAAGTAAGTTATTCAATTTGTGATTGTAAATTGTTGTCTACTGAAGATTAGCTAACACTAACATTTATAATGAGGTATAAAATTAATGCAATATGAAGTAACTTGGTAAATTAATAGTAAATAAAATTTCCTGTAATGGAAAGAAGGGTTGCATTTTTGGGTATGGAATTTTTTTGAATTATTCAGACTTAATATTAAACAAATTTGGTTCTTGTGCCACAAAACCAAACAACTAAACATAGATCAAGAAAATATTAGAAATTTGAAGATTATTATTAATTTGTGATTGTAAAATGTTATCTGTTGGAAATTAGCTAACACTAACATTTATAATGAGATATAAAATTTCTACAACATGAAGTAACTTTGTAAGTTACTAAATATAAGGAATTTCTTACAATTGAAAGAAGTGTTGCATTTTTGTGTATGGAATTTTTGTGAAATATTCAGCGTTAAGATCAAATTTGGTTCTTGTGCCATAAAACCAAACTCATTTGACATTGTCTATTGGGCATTAGCTAACACTAATGAGGTATAAAATTTCTACATGAAGTAACTTTCTTCAATAGAATCAGTAAAATTGAAAGTAACGTTGCATTTTTATGCATGAAATTTTTGTGAAATATTCAGAGTTGAACAAAGATCAAATTTGGTTATTTTGTTACAAACCCAACCCTCACTAAACATATATCATGAAAATATTAGAAATTTGAAGTGTGCTTATAAAAAAAATGTTATCTGTTGAAGAAACATATAATAGGAATGATATAATTTAGTGTTTTACACAATTTGTAACAAATGCATTTAAAAAAAAAGGGGGGGGGGTTCAAAATACATTAAAATAGGAATTTGTGTTGTTAGAAGTTTGTGTTATTACTTTTTAGTAATTCTTGGTTTATTGCTCACATTAAGCAATATAAAAGTGTGTATAGTAAAGAAAATATTTTTTAATAAGAATTATATATTTTTCTGTCTTGAATTGTTATGAAATAACTTTTAAAAATAGATGATATAAGCAATATTAGAAATTTAAAAGTGGATGCATTATATATATCAGTAAAATTATACTGATTAATTATAAAATTGACACTATGATTATGTTAACATTTCTTCCCATAATAAAAATAATAATTAATAATAGTAATTAAACAATGAAAATAAATAGGATATATAAATGAAGGAAATAAATCTTCTATATAGATAGATGTGCAGGTGATCAAATTTGAAATTATCTCAGATAATTTTAATATTTGTTTATTTTTCTTAAAGAGAAGTAAAAAAAGATATCGCTTAAAAATTTTATGGGGTAAGATTGTGGTAAAATATATGCTATAATAATAGTTAAAAAAGTTGAAGAAAAGTTAAAATCATAAAAAATGTCCTTCTATCAAAAGCAAGTGCTTTATGGAATTTTAAATTTATAAAAATAAATAGCAAACAAAATTATTCATAGGTAATAAAGAAAAGTAAACTTCTCAAAATGTTTCGTATTTTCAGTCGTTTGACAAAATTTTGGAAGTATTATAGTTTTAAATATTATGACACTAATGCATAGAGTGTGAGAAAACTGAATAACCAATTAACTAATATTTAAATTTGACGCCGGAAAGTGCTCAGAAACAAATCGCCTAATGATTGGTATTGGTTCGCCCATTGATAAAACACATCGCAAAATGCTTGGTATAAAGTCGCCCGTGATATTTACACATCGGAAATATCGTCGGAAACACGCCGGAGCGATCATCGCGCGGTTTCTTGCCGGGGGACATGAACAAGATCGGGGCGAGATCGAAGGCGATCTCGCCCCAACCTCGCGCGTTCTGTGGGGTGATGTTTGGCCAACGATCTTTTGCTGCATGGGGATATTTTATTTTTGTTAGATTTCAATTTTTTAGTAAATAAATACAAATGAAAAATATTGAAAAAAATTTGCTTTTTTTATATAATTTTAAAAATTTAACATCAATCCAAAAAAAAAAAAAAAAACATACATGGAGCTCTATGGTAAAAATTGTGAGCTACATTTTGACCTATACATGAGCAACAATAAAATCTATAAATTTAAACCAAAATCATTTCTTGTTTTCAATATGTTTTCTTTTTTCCTCTTTAGAAAGACTCATACAAATTTTAAGCAGATTCAAATAATAATAATAATAATAATAATAATAAAACAGAATCAAACATCTATTCAAAATATATCCTTAGAAAATAAATTAAGTGATATTAAAAATTTACTAAATTTGATGTGAATAAAGAATATGGTATGAACAACAAAATGTAATTTTTAAAAGGTGATAGCTTGCCAAATGTAGTAACCTGACTGCATTCTTTAGTTTCACCAAACATTTTCTACATCAAAAGCTTTTTAACTTTTAAAAATACTAGTATTCTTAAGTAAAACAGACTAATAATAGTAATAATAGACTAATAAAATACTACTAATAATAATAATCTGCAAAAATGCAGGAGAAATTTTCAGCCAATTACATTATAAATTTTTCTGTTACTTTAAAAGTAACGTGCATTTTAGGCATAAAATGACTTTCCACAATTATTTTTATTTGGTTAATTAACATATAAATATAATAAATACTTGCTAAATTAAAAAAAAATCCTTACTATTTTTTTTTTCCTTGTGAGGCTAAAATCAAATAACTACACCACGAATATCTGACAAATTCATCTACAACGAGGGTGCAAAACCATTTTTAATTTAAGTAATTTATATACAAATATACTGGCACAAAATCAGCGCAAAGAATATATTTACCTTTCTGGTCCTTTATCTTCCAGAAAATCATCAAGATCTTCCTTCAAAATATCTACAAATTTTAATTCTTCATTAATTAAATATCTTCCTTCTAGATAAAACGCCAGCTTGGTCCTATGAATGAAATTACAGCTGAAATCTATAACGATCGATTAATGCAAAGTTAGAATGAAAAAAATTAAAAGTAGCAGAAGTTATATCGAAATTTTAACTGAAGAAACCTTTTAAAATCTTTGTAACCTATATTCGTGGCTGATTACACAACAGCAATGTAAATCGATTGCACTTGTTATTGTTAACTCGTGCTAGTGTTTTGCTCTCCCTTTTCCCTTCACTTCGATCAGTATTATATACAGAAGCATTGCCACACAATTTTAATTTAATGAAATGGATAATAGGAAACCATGCGGAAATTCTATGACATTTTTGTAATCTGGCAACGGAAGTCTAGTTAAGGAACGTTATAGATAGGAAAGAAATCCTATTCCGCACAATCAATGCAAAATGATATTAGGGCGGGATATAACAGATTTTTGATTCTCATTGGTTTAGGCTTAGAACGTCATCATTAAATTTCAACAGCCGACTTGTAACATTTGGCGCATAAGCGTTACCTGAATGATTCGCCAAACATTAAGCACTGAAGAGAGAACGATTTCCTTGGCTGTGTATCTTTATATTTTGTTTTGTTGATAAGTTCTTTTAATTTAGGTAACCATAAAAGTTAGGAAAGCCACACCTTCTTTTCCCCTTGCATCTGGTTCACGCGGAATACGGAGTAGAAAAGTTTTCAGGCAATAGAGAATAATGTTGCTCATACATACACAAAACGTATACAAGTAGCAGTGAGTAAATAATTGTTGACGTAATGTCGCCGAATATACTCGCTGACGTTTGAGGGAGTGCTGAAATTTCTTTAAAATACTCTTTTTTTTACCGTAAAAATAAATTTAACACATCTATATAAACAAGTACTTACGATTTCTAACATAACTGACAATAAATTTACTGAGAAAATAAAGCTTGCTACAGGTGGTTACAGTAATTTCAAGATGTGTATTCAGCTTTTACGCTCTTAATTCGAAAGACGAAAAGAATAGGTGGTACTTGCTATTGATCTCTGTCGACAGGTTTGAGAACATTTAAGTGATTAATTATTAGTTAAGCTGTTGATTTAAAATTTTGTAAACTTCATGTGAAATATTTGCTTTAATTAACAAATATAAGTAAATTAAATTTAAAAAACTGAAATTTGAGTGCAACTGATTAAACATATGATACATATAAATGCCCTTAAAAATGAAGCATATTGATTTGAGAAACTGATCAATAATTTTTAACTGGGATTGTTGCTGTTGTAAAGTGGTTGTGTCAATTTGTTAGTTTAATAAAATAATTCATTAAATTATGTTTGTTTTCTGCATCTCTTTTTTTTAATGTTTTTCATATTGAAATTAATTTCTCTTCTGAATTATTATGTGCTTGGATTTTTTCTACTGAATTATTTATAATTATATGGTTGTAATGATATTTTTGTTATTGGATCTTTGGATAAATTCTGTTATAGTACCTATTGTAAACTGATAGTATGGTAATTTTTTTAAAAATAATTTTTAAAATTTGAAAGATTTCTTCTATAGATATACTACTTATTTCTATGACAAAAATAAATGAAGCATATGTTTGAAATATTTTAAGTATACTTATAAATTAAATCGAAGTTAGTTTTTAGCTGTATTTCTTTAAAGATAAGTTTATTCATATTCTGAAAAGTCAAATGCATGTTAAAAGAAATTAAATTGTTATTATCTGTTTAAATGTGCATGTTAAGAAATGTTTTGTATGGAGGAATTTATTATCTATGTTATGATAAATAATTTATTATTTTTTCTTAACTTTTATAATTTTTTTCCCTCTAAATTTGATTGTTATAATTGTCTGAAATATATTTTTTTCCTATTTCTTATTTCTTGTACACTTCTGGATATTTAGGTCTAAACTGATTTTCAAGTTACATCTATCTATTCCCAGTAAAAACACCCATTACGTTTTAGAATTTTATTGAAAATTGTTGCTTATGTACTCTTTCCTGCAATTTATAAGTAATTATTTTTATTAGAAATAAGCAGACCTTTTCAGTATTAAGAGTGACATATATACATTTAATATATATCTCCAATTATACTTCTTATGCAAAATTTTGTTATTTAACATATTGAAAAAATGTTTTTTATTGAGAAAATTGAGAATAAAAATGTATACCATCTTCATATAAAAAACAAAGTATACATCTCAATACTTAATTTTTTTTTCAAAATAAATATCATTATTACAAAATTTAAGATATATCTTTTCCATAAAGATTTTCCTGGTTGTAATTTTTTCTTTTTCTGAGAGGTTTTTCATATGGACATGAACATGGATATAACCATTTGTTCCGGTGAGAATGTTTGCAAAAATTATTTTTTATATAATACTAGATTTTACACATGTAAGCATTTGAGGAATAATACTAATTAGAAAGCTAAAATTTTTAGAACTAGAGCATTCATCCTAAATAGGGTATAAGTTTATAGTGAGAAACACTGTCTACAACAGTTTAATATGGTTCATTAAGCTTTAAAATAGCTGCAGTATTAAAAGATGATTAAGAATATTAATATATTTTGAACTTTTGGTGCATCTGAGTAATTTTTTCTTCTTTTTTGTATACATGCATCTTTCGTTAACATATTTTATTAATTTTATCATTCAAATGAAACTAAGAAAATTAACTGGAATAAAGGAAATTGAAATATGTTTGAAAAATAAATATTAGAAAAAGAAGGAACCTGATAGTACTGAGATAGAGGTGTATGTATTACTGGATTAGAAGTTTATTTTATTAAAAAATTATTTTCCTGTCATATGTATACAAAAATGCTAATGTTATTACAGTTTTGAAAATTATGAAAATAAAAAAAATAATAATAAAACCTTCTAGATATGCTTTTTATAACACATCCCTATAGTTATTCCCTCAACTTCTTGTATCTAAAATTGGCATTAAGAAGAAGGTAAAATCAAAATGCAATGAAATAATTTTGTTAGTATTTAAATTATGTCATACTATTAATATTGTGCTATTTGTTTTAGGTTTTCTTGTCTAAATTGCAACATACTCAAATTCACTTTATCTGATGAATTCTGAGAGTGCCCCTAAACTTCACAGAGAACATTATGAGTTGGAGCACACAGTTTTATCGGACAGCATGGAAGATGAAACATCAAGTCTTATTAGTGGATTTGATGATAAAATATCACATATATCTGATAGAAACTTTATGAAAACTCAAAATCTTAACCTTTTATCTTCTAAAGCAACTTATTGTATCATTTTTTGGTATTTTTTTAGTTTTACCACTCTTTTTTTAAACAAATATATTTTGGCTTATGAGCAAGGAGATCCAGCACTTCTAGGTATGTAGTTTTACATAGATATTTAAATTAAAGCTAATATGCTAATTTAATTTATCTGTTTTTAATATTTCTGTAAGCTCATTTTTGAAAGTCATACTAAAATAAGTATCTTATACCCCATTGATATTTAGGTGTAAGAATGCCTATAGAAAAATTTGACATTGTATAAAATAGTTATATGGAAGTTAACTTGTATTCAATGTATAAACAGTGTGACAGATTAACTTGAATATAGTTCAAGAATAAAATAAACATATGTTCTTATAATTTCTAAAATTTTATTTATTCTTTCTCAAATTTTCAGTTTGATGCACATATTAATCTTATTTAAGGAAAATATTTTACAGTCTATAAAATGCACTGGGTAAACTCTTCAGATGTTTCAAAGAAGCACATTAAATTCATATTTACTGATTTCCTTCTATTTTGATGTAAAATTTATCCTATTCAAAGCTGTTTTGGTATTTTTCATTTGATGAGAGATATTTTTTAAAATTTCCTTTTTGTGGGGGAAAAAGGAACCCGTATCTTATGATATTTTACATCTATTCCATTTTCTTTTTAATTTATATATTAGTTAAAAATTATATTCTGCTTTCCGATGTAATATATAAACCAAAGCTTTTAAACTTCTTTTTTTTACATCTGTTTGGATGGAAATTTCAACTACATTTTCTCCAGAAAAATTTTATTACTCCAAAATTGGAAAATAAATAAAGAAAATGGGGCATTGGATTAATTTTGTAGTACAAAATTGCTTTGTGACAAATGTTGGATTTGATCCTGTTGCTTTGTTAATGAAATTGAAACAAGTTGTTCCATGTTTCATGTTCAATGAAATTGTATTGCTAATATGAGAAACTGAATCTGTTGCTCATAGAATTTTTTAAAATATATGTGTGTTAAAGACGCATGGATTCATAGTTTGAGTTCATCGAACAGTGGCAATTTTTTGGTTCAAGATGAAACTTTTTTCATTTAAAATTAAACCTGTTTTAAAAATCTCTTACATATATCAATTAATTTGTAGCAGCTATTATGCATTTGTAATATTCTATCTTTTATTTATTTATTTTTTTGTTAAATAAGCAGAAGAATATATCATGTTCATTTGTATTTATATGAAATACTAAACTAGTTTGCAAAAGTGTTATCTATGCATGGCTTTACAGAAATTAATGTGATCTCTGATCTCACTTAGAATTAATTTTTTTTTTCATAAATAATACTATCTTAATAAAGCATGGTAAAATCCTAGTTTAGTGTGCCTCTTATTTCGCCAAGGATGCCAAAAGTACAAAGTCGCCAATTTAGATGGGTGACCATATAAACAATACTATGGAACAGTTATTGTTACTATCCCTTTTTATTTAAATATGAGATTTATTGATCATAATTGTTTAATCTAAGAACACTTTTTTTTAACTTTATGGATCAAAATTGCTGAATCTCCTTTGAATTCTGAAATAGAGAATTTTTGCAAACCGGCTGTGCCGGTCTGTACTTTAGACAATAAAATTCGGACAAACGATGCCTTCAGTATCTGAAAAACTCATCTTGCAAAATTTTTTAACTTAAAACAAACAAACAAGCATTCTATGGTTTATTTAAGAGGGGGAGCAGGAAACATAGTAGTTTCGCTAACGTATTAAACTTGAGGATTCTGAGAACAAGAACAGCACCAAGAAAAATGAAAACATCCGTTCTGAATAGCTTCACTCCTAGAGACTGATGCATTTCTTAAGTAGGAATTTGAAGGAATAAATACACTTATTTGATTCAATTACTTCTTCATTTGAGCAGGGAACAATTTCTATTAAGAAAAACAACAACATAACTTTGCAGTGATGTAAACGTCGTTCTGTCGGCACCATATATATATATATAATATATATACATATATATATTATATATATAACGATGTAAACGTCATTCTGTCGGCACCATATATATTCCGAAATTTAGACATCGATTTCTCAAATATAATATCCCTCATAATATTTGTGATCTACGATTTAATCATATTTCATCAGATAGAATGGCAGCTTATATATTTCATCAGAATACAGATTATTAAACACTCGCACACTAAATTAGGATTTTTCCATTATAATTGTAAGATAATATTAAAATGAAAAACTGTGAAATAAAGACAAACAATTCAAAAAACTCGAGCAGATGTTTAAAAAAATTTTTTATTTCTGTTCTGACAAAATTCGTACGCGGACGATTTTAATTAGAATAACATAATTCGGTAAGAATTGTAAAAGGATAAATATTGTTTATTCAGAATTCACTTTAAAAATAACATTGAATGTTTAATTAATAGTAATACTACTTTTAATTATGAAGCATAATTTAATGAAATTCTTTAATGGATATTTGTCCATTATTTTTAATTTTCATTTCTTGCAAAATTGTTGTAGTAGATGCACAACTCAACAAGTGAAAAAAATTGTAAACAAATTAATATAGGGTTGCTAGGAAAATTATTCCTCTTACTTTTTGGGTTACCATACTGGCGACAAACTGGGGGGCACACTAAATTAGAATTCACCCAAAAGCATTTACAAATATTTAACATGTTCATTGTAATTTTTAAAACATTGTAATTTCTTTATTAGTTTTGATTTTTGTTTGTGATAGTAACAATTTAAAAAAAAAATCTATTTTTAGGATCTGCCCAACTATTAATGTGTTCAATTTGTGGATATGCACATTTAAAGTTTCCATGCAATTTGTACAAAAATGTTGTTTGGGAAAGAACTCCTCCTCGTTTTTTTCGGAACATGTTTTTGGTAGGAAGTTTAAGGTAAGAAGATTTAGTTTAATAATATATTTTTTAAAGGAATTTATTTTTCAGGTTTAATTTTATGATATAGTTTTTAAAATAAGAAGAAATTTAAAATATATTTTAAAAGAATAATTTTGTAACATATTTTTTAAAAGAAAAATTTTATAACATGTTTTTTAAAACAAGAATTTTCAAATACAAATTTTATGGCTGATATCTTTTTCTATGGAATTTTCAGTACTCCTGCCTCTCTGTAATTTAATTTTTGTACTTTAATTTTTGTACTTTAGAAATGAGAATTATAATCATCTCTAATCTTTTTTTTAAAAAAGTAACTATTTCTCTAATTGTGAAAAAGAAAATGTACATGCATTTTGAGTACAATTTGTGTAAACAGAGTATGAAAAAACATTGTTTCTAGGATTTTAACCATGTTTCTTGAATTTGTTAATAACAATATTACCATGATTTTTTATTTATGTTTTTTACAACACTTTTTGTTGGTATTCTCAGATTTTGCATATTTTACATAGTATTTAAATCCTCAAGTCTATGCATTCATGAAATTTTTTATGTTATACTTAATGCAATTTTCATGTGCCAAATAGTTTGTGGAGGAAAAATTATACTGTAGAGGCTACTTGTAGTGATAATTTTGTAACCAAGCGAGTGATTACTACGTCTGAATGATCAGTAGAGCTGGACAATGATCGAACTTCATCATTGTGATATAATTGCTAACATAAATGAACATATTCTTGAAATATTGTGGTTTTATTATTTATTTATGGAATTATTAATAATCACTAATAATTAACATTCTGACTAATTAGAACTCCCTCAGATCAAAGGGAATTTCAGTTCATCTTGCTGAATTTTCATTTTATCTAATAAAAGTATTCATACTTTTAAATTTTCAGTAAAATAATTAAAAAATAATTATATTAAAATCCATTCACTAATGTGTGTCAATACAATGTTTGCATTTTATAATTCATCATAATATTTCATTTCTTCAATTTTGGAGTGATTTAAGAAAAAAATTATTTCTTGTGCAGCTGAATTAGAAAATGTCAGTTTCTTTCATTCTTCACTAATATATATATGATACTAATATCTTTCACAGGCAAAATTGAGTATTTTGAAAAATCTCGAAATCTAAAATCAATGTCTTCAAAAATAAATTCTGCAAACAAATAACATAAATTTTCTTTTTTATTTTAAAAGTATTAGTGGCAGATTTAATTTAAATAAGTAGGCGAGTTTTAACTTACTTAACAGATTATATAATTACAATTAAAGAGTCTTTTATATAATTTATAATTTCAGGAGTCAAAAAATGATTGAAATATAGCAATTCCGAAATGTGTAAGAAGAATTGGAAGAATAATGGAATGCAAGTGCATTTATGGAAAAATAATTCAGTACATTAAAAAGTTTAGAAAATATCTCCAAATATTCAAGCAATTATGAAGCAGCATGAACAAGGAGAAATATACCATTATATACTATCATTAATATAAAGACATAAAAAAAACAAAACTCAAATAGAAAGCACATCTTTCTGAATGTGAATACCATTTCTGGTTATTTTGTCAATATTTAGATACATTATGAAATTCGAATTACAAAAGTGAAAATTAAATTATGGAAAAGGGTTGTCATAGAAAAAAATTATAAATGAAAAATTACTTCAAAAATAAAATAATTCCATAAAAAATATAAGTAATTTAAATGAATAATTTTTAAGTAATTCAAAATGCATATTGAAAAATTAAAAAAAGCACTTAAATGAAAAAAATAAAATAAAAAGAAATATTTTTAAAACTGTGTGGGAGTGCGAAAAAAGGCGCAGCATGTATTACAATTGTATAAACTGAAATAAATCCGGGTAACACACACACGCGCACCATTCATCCAACATGTAGTCCCATCATTCATCTACATAGAACCGGTTTCAATGCTGTGCTTTTGAATCGAATACTATTCATACACTCCACTCACATACAACTTGAAATAAATCCGAATAATAAAAATCTGCCATTCCATCAACAAATGTGACCCTTTCCAAAGCGGGTTTTAATGTGATGCCTTCGAATCAAAGCGGAAGGTATTGTCAGAATTGATTCTTAATGGCTATGAGAATTCGGCCAGAATCGAAAGTTCGTTTTAGACCTATTAACAGCGATCGATCGATCAAGTTTGATGGGCATCAAATGATCAGTTAATTGTTTTACCACAGAAAATCTTTCATTTTATATAAAACTAAAAAGCTGGAATTCTTTTAAAGATACAAAATTCGAAAAAGAGTACATTTTTGAAAATTAAAAGTGCCTGCTACAAAAAAGCATATGTATTAAAAAGTTGAAAAAGAAAAGCATACTAACAAATATTCCACTCGTATAAATACTTAAATAAATCCGAATAATAAAGATCTATCATTCCATGAACAAATATGCCTTTTCCGAAAGAAAATTGACCTTGATCGAAAGTTCGATCAATTCTGATCAGCAGCGAACTAATTTGAAAAAAAGTGAAAATTCTAAGAGCTCGTCAAATCATTGGGAGCGTAAATATTCTGTGGGTTAGTTTCTTCTCCATTGTCCATTTCAACTCACAAGAAAGGCATTTACGTAAAGTTTCCGTTAACATGTATTTTTATTTTTTGTGTTGAAATTGTATATTAGAACAAGTGTTCAACATACTCTTCCCTCTATGAAGAAAAGATTTCATAGATGATGATAGATAGTTAAATCTTAACTTGAAGAACCGTGATACTAATACCATGAAATATATTAAAGAACCTGTGAGGTCTTTTGATTTTGAACAGAAAATATAGCTACGAGTTGTCGGCTGAATTGAAAAACTTTGAAGGCTGTTGTATTTTCTATTCCATATAAAATAAGATCGATTTCAGCTTCAGACAAATTCTAATTTAGTGACTCCAATGTTATTCTGATTCAGTTTTGCTTTGCTGCTTTTATATTAACTTATGTCTTGAATACAAAATGCCATAGGAATGTTAAATTTGAGCAAAACTTTTTTTTCCCCCTTCATGAAGTAGCTTCTCTTCAGACCTCAGCTGCATTTAATTGTAATGCCTGTAACATCTTCTATACTATAATAAAGGTTTAAAATTAAATATTATTTAGCTTCTATTGCTGAAAGGATACATTTGGAGCTGAGATTTTAGCATGATTTCTAAGCTTAACCCTCTCATTCCTAAGATCATATTACTTCATATATCTCAAGTATTGGAATACCTGAGTTTCTTTTTTAAAGATAAGAAAAATTCCCAACCTCCACAAAAACTACAATGATAGCCTTGTTCTAAGGGATTGATATGCAAAAAAGGTCCCAGCTTAACTGATAACTATTAAGCAAATGTATGCCCTGACATCTTTTGAGTGCTTTCAAGAAACCTCCCTATCCTTCCTCCAAACCCATCTGAGTGAGGTCAAGCATACTCTACGGGTATTCAATCATTGACATTTAACAAAATGGGAAAGGAATTTTGCAGTGATATCCAGGCGACTCGACGGCCTTCCATAGCTTCGTTGAATGGCTATTTGCGGCCTTTCCGTATTCATAGAGTTACCTTAAAAAGTATTAAAATTTATCCTACATCATTATTTATTACTTTACCATTATTTTGGGAAGCTATTCCTTATGTTTAAATTAAATAGAACATGAAAAAAAATTGCTTGAATAGTAAATATATGTGAAAATAATAGGTACACAATTATTATATTGCAGTGGCAATCAATTGCTGGAAACTTTCAATTTAGGTGACAGAAAACAATTTATTCTAAAATTACATGCTTTAAGAAATTATTTTATGCATTTAAATATGACTGACTTTTATAGAAATCTTATAAAAACCATATAGAAGGAAGGAAAAACAATATCCACACTTTCAAGAACGAATAAGTTCATATCATGCAAGCGTTCAATTCTTCTTCATGTCGTCTTAGTTTCACCTTTTACAAGCCGCCTATGTACAAAAATAAACATTTCAAATTGCCATCAAGTTCCATCCTGTGTTCGTTTTCGAAAGATGAGATAAATGCAATAATGATAAAAACATCCGCCCTGTTAAGCACTGAAAACGAAAATTAATTGTTCGTATTGATTCATTGTAATCCATGATTCATAATCAGGATATCGCTAATCGATTTGTTTTCAAAAATTAATATCCGAAAATCTATTTTTTTAGATCGAATTTTTTTCTCGATAAATCAAAAATAACAGAATCCTGGTTAGTGCATTCAAAGTTTCTTTAAAATAATACATATCTATAGCTATATAAAGATAGCAGAATAGACAGATCATTCAGCATTATCCATCCTACTAATTTGTTTTAATTAGAAGCAGAGAATGGATATAATAAAGAGTTAAAATGTATTAATGCATACTAAATTTTTTAAGTTTGTATTAATATGCTATGCTGCTATGTATGCATTGTATGCATTAATGTGCTATGTATGCATTAATATGCCATGTATGCTAACCTTTTTCATAAAATGTTAGAGACTAACCATTTTTTTAATTTTTTTAGCTTTCGGTGGATAAACCTTTCGTGTGAATAATGCTCATCAATCACTCAACGTGGTATTTGATTGATCTTCTTAAAGTGCAAAGAGCTTACAGAGTTTCTTGAACTAATGGTGGTTTCCCTTCTGGTTCCTCTTCATTATTATTCTCCTCATGCTTAATGCCATTCTCGCTTCTACGCTTGCATGCTTGAAAATAATTTCTTCTATAATCTTTTCAGCGGTCTCCAAATTTGTATCGATGCTCGTTCACGCATCATAATCTTCGGAAATGGTTAGCTAATCTCATGAATATTAGAATTTTACTTAGTTTGACCCCGATAAAATCTCCATGGCGGCTGCTATTCTTTGTTGTCACATCTGACTTCTTATTATGTTTATTTTACGAAATATGAGGCATCTAACAAACGTATTTTCTTCGCGATTTCATTGGCACTGAAAGTATCAACTGCTTCAATCACATTAATGATGTTTCATCTCATTTTAGTTCAATAATGCGATCTGAGCGTATGCATGATTACCTGATCTTATGACTAGAAAAGAATTTTGTATTTGCTGTCAAATAATAATAACAATAATTTTAAAGTGCTTTAATTTCATATCAGCAGTGCAGTTATCTAACAACAATGAAATATTCCTTTTTAAATGTCGGCTCCCTTGGTAAGCCAGTTTAAAAATTTCTTGATTCATTCACACATTGGAATTTACTTTTTAATGGATAGGGCTGGACGGACCGAACTTTATCATCGCTATATATCGTTCAACACAAATAATGAAGAACCAGAAAAACTGTTACACCTACATAATATAGTGTGGAGTCCCACTAGCACTCAGAAATGCTACGAAACGTTGTGACATTGACTCGACTAACGTCTGAAGGTATACTGGATACGATTCACTTCATAAATTCTCCAGGCCTGCCTATAAATCATAGGAATGCGATGTGGTTTAGTTCTTATCTGAACATTACGATGTGGTGTATTACAGAAATGTTCTATAATGTTCAAGTGTGGAGATTTAGATGGCCAATAGAAAGATCTAAATTCAGAAGAGGGCTCCTGAATCCACTCGGCAGCAATTCTCGAAGTGTGGGGTATCACATTGTTCTGGTGGAATAGTCGAAATGCACAATGGACATGAACGGATGTAGGTGAATGGATAGGATGCTTATGTGCATTTTATTTTTCAGATTCATCTCTTGACATATCTAGGGTTCCATATTACGTTAATTGCGCACAACCTATATCATCAAAGAGGCTCCACCAAATTGAACAGTCTCCTGTGGAATGTAAATTCCCCGGATTCCTGAGATTCTTTTCATACCTATACGTATCTGTCAGCTCGATACAATTGTAAACGAGATTCATCAGACAAGGCAACCTTTTTTCGAGTCATCAACAGTCCAGTAGCCGTGTTGGTGGTCTCGGGCAAGGCGTAAAGCTTTTGGCCTTGCAGGCAAAAATAGTACACGAATGGAATTTCGACTCCAAAAAGCCAATATCCATGATAGCCCGTTGAATAGTTTACATGCTGACACTTGTTGATGCACTAACGTTGAAATCCGCGTCAATTTAAGAAAGTGCTCTCTTGTGTAAGGATTCTCGTCAATCGGCGGCAATCCCGTTTTTCAAGATCTTTGAGAGATATTTGATATTCACGATACCCTCTCAAAACTGTCGTACTCAAAAATTCAAATTTCATCACTGGTTCGAAGACCTTTTGTCCCATTTGTAATGTGTGGACTTTAACGCCACTTTCGAAATCGCTTAAATCTTGATAAACTATTATTTTAGCAGCGAGAATCTTTGGCAAGCACCTATTGTTTTAAATAGACCACATCATGTTACACTGATTGGTTGCATAACTCCTTTATGTGCATATGCACGTTTGTACCAGTTTTTCTGGTTTTTCAGTGTAAATCGATATTTTCGTTTATTATTCATTTATTGTAATTATAAATTATCATTTTTGTCTCTTAACATGCTGACTAATCAGAATATTAACAAATAAAAAGAAATTTCAGTTTATATTGGTGAATTTTCATTTTATATAATATAAATATTCGTGATTTTCTTTCTAATAAAATAATTAAATTGTTTTAAAATCCTTACAGTAAAGGGTGTCAATATGAAAACAATGTCTAAATTTTGCAATTTATCAAAATATTTTATTTCTTTAATAGTAGAAAAGTTTAAATGAATTTTTTAAAGTTTACACTTTTTAAGGTTAATTAAATGTTTGTTCATTCTCCTCAAAATAAAATAAAAAAAAAGAAACATATCAGTGACTTTAACAGGCAAAATGAAGTAGTTTTACTAAATCTCGAATTCCAAATCTTAAGTCTAATATCATGAAAAATTAATTTAGTGTATGGGTAATATAATGTTTCTTTAAAAATTATTAGTTGCAAATTTAATTTAAATACGAAAATAGAATTTTACTCAGTTGATCGATTAGATGATCACAGTTAAAGAGACTCTAATATAATATACAACTGCAGAAATAATGTAAAAAAAAGTAATTAAAATAGTACTTCCAAAATGTGTGAAACGTGAATAACAAATATCATGGGGTACAAATACATTTATAAAAGAATAATATAATACATTGGGAATATTAGAAAAGATCCATTTTCATCCAATTTAGAAACAGTTGGACAAATAAAAGAAAATTGCGCCATTATACATCAATATAAACTTATAGAATAAAAAATACCCAACACTTAAATATAATGCTTATGCTTCTGAATATTAACACCATTTCTGGTTATTCTATTAACATTTAAATGTGTTATGGAATTTGGATTATAAAATTGAAAATTAAAATTTGAAAATGGGGGTATATAAAAGAATATTATAGATTGAGAAACTGCCATAAAAATAATTTTTTTTCTTAAGATATTTTTGTGACATTATTTTATTTTTAAATTACTTAAATGAAGGATATATTTTAAGCAATCAAAATATTGCATATTAGAAAAAAATTAAACTGTGTTGGAGTGTTAAAAAAATGTGCAACATGTATTCAAATCATATAGTCTGAAATAAATCTGAGTAATAAACGTCTATGATTCCTACAATAAGAATTCCCATCAGCATTGCTCTTTCATCAACTTAGAACCAGTTTCATTATCGTGATTCCCAAAAAAATACTACTGTTCGTTTCAGTATACCAAGACGACCACTTTTAAACGATTCTATCTCACTAAGTGCTGAGACACGGAAGTATGTACTCATTTTCGGAATTTACTTTATTATTAAATGTAAACATACCTTCCTTCATCTTTCTTCTCACTCCTATTTTGCCTAATTAAACCCATCCTAACGCATGCACAAAAGCACGGAGGGTTTTAGTATCCTTTGGCAAACAATACTCAAATATTTCATTCACAAACAAGCTGAAATCAGTTAAAATAATAAAGAGCTGCCATTCCATATACATATATGTTGCCTCCCCGAAGCAGTCTCAAAGCGATGTCAACCAATCAAATCGGAAGATATTGCTAGGACTGATTCTCAGTGGTCATGGATCAATCCTATTCATCAACGAAAGTCTGATCAACTTCAAACGTTCTTTCGAATTCGTTGAGCATCGAATTTCAGATAGCTGTCAGATGGCGTATGAACCGTCCTACCATTAAAAATAATCTTTAATAACAAAATAAAATAATTTAATAAAAAATATTTTACCAAGTAAAAAATTTGCAATTTTTTAAAGATATAAACTCGAAAAATTATACATTTTTCAGAATATGAAAGCACATGCTACAAAAAAGCATATGGATTAAGAAATAAAAATGAAAAAATATGCCAACATACATTCTATTCAACAGTCTGAAGTAAATTCGAAAATATAGGTTTATCATTCTATTAAAGAATATGCTCCTACCCGTAGTGGCTCCTCTGTGATGTTCCCGACATTAAACGAAACATATTGCTGGACTAATTATCGATTAATATGAAAATTCGATCATTATCGAAAATTCGATCTAGTTCGGTCAGTGTTGAACGCTCAAAATAGCTTTGAAAGCAGGTGGAAATTCAAAGAGTCGCCAATAATCAGTGCTTTAGAGGGTGTAATTATCCTACTAGAGTCCATTTCTGTATCCCTTAAGACAACAGACAGGGGATTCCCAATCACAAGGAAGACATTTACACAAAATTTCTTTTCACATGTCTTTTACCATTTATGTAGAAATCACATGTTGGAACATGTGTTACCACATGTAAAGAAAAGACTTGATAGTGACGGTAAAAAATTTATTATGGTTATTCTCGCATTATAATACTGTCTTAATGTTAAAAACACTGACACCAATCTCCTTTAAGTATATTCAAAGATTTGTCGGTACTTAAAATTTTGAATATAAAATATCGCTGTCAATTGTCGGTTGATTTAAAATACTTCGAAGGCTATTGTATTTTCTACTCTAATTAGTATGAGATCACATTCAGCTTCATATAAATAAGTTTTTTTTTTAAAAAGTTGCTTTTTCATTAGCTTACAGCTTCAATATTGAGTGTAGTAGGTTTCAGTAATGTTGAGCAAAACTTTTTCTTTCGCGGAGAAATCACTCTTCAAATCTCTGCTATGTTTATTCTTGTTAATAGTTTAACATCTTGTAATGAGATATAATATTTGTATTCCCTTTTAACTGAAGTTTTATTTTAATTTGAAGTTTGATAAACTTTTAATAAGATTATTTATATACCTTGGCGAGGCCTTCTTTTTCCCCTTCGCTGCCTAGAATAACAATACAAAGATTACAAATGCCTATTTTAACAAATCAAAATATATTTTATAATGTTATATTAGATTCAGATTTTTCGAAATTTTTAAAATGTCATTAAAAAATTCGTTCGTTGAAGTCAATTTTTATCACAAAAAAATATATGTATGCAAATTTTTGAAATACATTCCAAAATTTAGACTAATGTAAATCTTAAGAATTTAAAAAAAAAAAGGTCCTTTTGAAAATGAAGGCAAAGTTCGAATGCTTCGTTAAGAATATCTGCTTGGAATTTTAAGTACATTTTTTATTGAGAGTAACATCAATTAATTGTATAAATGCTATAACAGGTGTTTAAAATTAAATTTGTTTAGTATCTATTGCCGAAGATATATTTGGAATTCAGTAATTTGCATGATTTTTAAGCTTAATTTATAAAGCATGAAAAAATTACAAATATTATAGATCCCATAGCTTTACTTGTACCATTAATTTGGGAAGAAATTTCGTATGTTTAAAATTGTTCGAACAAAGAAGAAGAAGTAAAAACAATGCTTAAGTTATAAATATATCTGAAAGAAAAAAAAACCTTACATATTCTTGTATTATATTTAAATGGCAATCGGTTGCTTTCTTAATCATTGTTTTCTATACTGAAATAATTTTTTCTACAATGGCATCCGTAAAGCAAACATTTTAATATATTAAAATATGACATCGTTTTTATAGAAATCTTAGCAAAAATTGTGTAGAAAAACGAAAAATTAGGAACACCCACAATTTCATAAACATGTATCTTATTTTCATTTAAATTTCGACTCCTTTTCATATAATCTTTATTTAATCTTCTCAAAGTCTTCAGCTTGTGAGGGGTTAATCTGCGAAAATGAAGGATTAAAAAAATGGTTGTTTAAAGTTTCCAAATTCTACCCTGTTTTCTGTTTTCGAAAGGTAGAATTAACGGGAATGCACTGAGTAAATGTCTACTAAGGATTGGAAACAAAAAAAAAATAATTAAGTTTATTGATTCAATTCATTGCGATTTACTGTCATTGTCATGCGATTTACTGTCATTTTTTTGATAAATCGATTGATTGATATCGATCGAAACTATGTATTAGTCAAGCCTGTAACATGCATTTTGTGAAGTATTAATTAATTTTGATAAGAAAATTTAAGATGTTACTGATTTTTACAGTTACTATTGCTTTATTTAATAATTATTTGAAGTCGTTTAAAAAATAATACCTTCTACTGCTTAACATGAAACTCTCCGAAACATATAGTTTCTTTTTCATAAAAAGGTATGTCAACTATTAAATGCTTAAGAATGTAATTATGACTTTTTTTTATTTCTGAATTACTTAATGAGTTATTACATATTGTCTCCAATTGAGAACATTTTACAAGTCCCCATATCGGGAACAGTGTTTCCAATACTAACTTCGAACCTTTTTCTAAAAATTTTGGTGATTTTATTTAAAAGATAATAAAAACATGATTCAATTTTTTGGTACTTATTCAATTAACAGAGATTTTAGAACTACGTTTAAAGCCATGTTTTTAAATAATGAGTCAAGTCCTATTTCTTATTCTATCAAGGATCAAACGTTATAAAGGAATTCAGTAGCTTAATTAACAGACTTCATAACATTTCATTTTTATGTTCAGTGAAGGGAAAAAAAAAAAGACTTCTGTTAACAAATTTGAATTTTGATCAGAAGATGAAGTAATTTGCCTGGCAGCTCAGATTATTCATTATAGAGTCAAATGATTTACTCAAAGTAGTTTCACACAGAGAAATATTTTGCAGTCTTTGTAAATGGGAAATGCAAATTTCCTGTACTGAGCTTCTGAACGGTAT
Source organism: Argiope aurantia (assembly GCA_026543865.1). Taxonomy (NCBI): domain Eukaryota; kingdom Metazoa; phylum Arthropoda; class Arachnida; order Araneae; family Araneidae; genus Argiope; species Argiope aurantia. The sequence goes on along the minus strand of JAPMOR010038835.1, from coordinate 1,229,015 downwards.
TAATTTATTAAAGCTGGATACATTTTGTTTCGATTATTTTTAATAAAAGAAAACAGAAAATTTGTGATTGATTTAAAAAAAAAATCTGTTTTTAATTACTTTAGTTCCTGAAACGGCTGCATATTAGAGATAATAATGCTTTAATTTTGTAGCGATTCATTCATTTAGAGGAGCTTTAATGTGAATAATACATTAGAACTCAGTTCTGCCTCTCCCCCCGTCAGAGAAAAATTTGATTCTCTTTAATCCTTTGTCAAATGAGTTGTGATTTTATTAAGTAAGTTTAAAAACACATTTCTGACCAATAATTTCGAAATTTAGCTTGGTTGTATGCAAAATACTTATGCATTATCATCAAAACATATGTAAGGAAAATCCGTTTAATTGGTACTCGGTCAGAAATCCAACCAGCTCGTTTACGAATAACAATAAATTATTCCACAAGAAAACAGAACTCACTGCCGAAATGAACACAAAGTCAGCAATGAACACAGCAGCACAATCTCTAGTAAATGGATAATTGAATAGCAGCACAACACAAAGCACAGCATTAAGCAACTGGAGAACTCGCTTTGTGGTTCACTAGAATGAATAGTGCGCGCGCCTGCGAGTATGGAAGTTTCTAGAAAAATCTCGTATCTTTGTTTCTAATAGATATATTTCCAAATAGACTTAAATTCCGTTACTTTTAAGAACTTTCGTTTTTGCTGCCAAGACAGGAGAGGTTATTAGCCTGGAATTCATTACAGTATTCTAAAATTCCCTTCCTTGCTATTAAACTAACTGCATAGGGAAGTAATATTACAGATTCGTACCAATATGACGAGAATTGATTATTCTTCAGATTAAATTTTTATTGAATACAAATAAGTAAAGATTATTCTTTAGATTAAATCTTTACTTATTTGTATTTGACATTTTTATCGTTTGTAAGTTATTAATAAAATATTTGTCTTATTTAAGATTATTTTTTACATCAAAAAGAGCTTTTTCTACGAATATTACAAAAATCAAATGATTTCACGCTGCATTCATTTTAAGAAGATTCTTAAAGCTTTAATATTTTTCTATGGGTTTATGCAGTTTCTTCTAAATACTTTTGTTGTATACGACTCATTATTATTCTTGCGTTTAAGAATACAAATATACATAATTCAAAAATTTCAATCCTTCGCCCTCATCCATTAAAATAAATATTTTTCAAATTTCTATTTCTTTATTATTCATTTTGAATCGCCTGAAGATCAATTAATGTCTGACTTGCCTAGTGATAGCAGTAGAAAGCTTCTTTCACTGAGATTTTTTTTTTGTTAGAAGTTTCCTGTAAAAAATGTGCCTGCTAAGAAAATTTGCAATTGGTAGTTTTTCTTGATTTGTGAATTTTGCATAATTGCCCTGCATTACGAAAATTAAGAACAAAAAGAAAATAATAAAAGCGGTTGCTCATTTTTCGTTTCTTAGAAATATCTTTTAATGCAGAGACTGTGTAGTTGATATCTTTTTTTGAGAAGTTGCTAAATTTATTACAGATAATACATTAATAAGGTCAGCATTCACAAACTATGTGCATTTTTTTCTTTCATGAAGTAGGATTTCTTAAAAGCACCTGCATTTTCATTATTAATATTCATATATTTCATTTTGGGATTATAATATTGGTTGCAACATTTCAGTATACTGTTATTTGACAAAGATTATATTGATTAATAAGGATGCATTTCCAAATCTGTTTATTTTTTTTTTTTTACTAATGAATTGCTTCCCATCTAAGTATTGTGATGATTTCATTACAACTGAGTACTTCTTCTTTTATTCAGGTTTTCAACTTTAATTTTGGGGCTGATTGCTTTATGGTTTGTTCCTGTATCTTTTGCTGAAACTGTGAAAAGTTCTGCTCCTGTGTTTACAGTATTTTTGGCATGGTTATTGATGGGAGAAAAAACAAGCTGGCTTGTCTGTCTCTCCCTTTTTCCAATCATGGGTGGATTGGCTTTATGCAGTGCTAATGAGCTGAGTTTCAATACAACTGGGTTTGCTGCTGCTATGATTACTAATTTATCTGAATGGTATGTATGCATTAAAATATCTATAAATTAATTTTAAATTATTTATAATTCCTAAAATATATCTATAATTTTACATTATAATATGAGCATTATAAAATTTATGTTATCTGTAGTTGAAACTCAAAATTCAAATGGATTATGTAGTTTCTTTTCTCATTAATATTTTTCATTTTGTGGTGTGGAATATTCGAGATGATATTAGACAGATAGAAACTGGAAGAATTTTATAATAGAGAAATTAAATTGTACATTTTCAGATTTAACTGCAACCAATTATTCAAAAGTGCCCTCTCCATTTTGCTTATTTTATTTTTACACGAAACAATTCTTAAAATTTTTCTCCTTATTATGATTAAAGTTACTGATTATTCAGGGAAATTTATCAAATTATTTATTTCTTTGGGTAATTTTTTTGTTATTTTTCTATTAACTTACTTTTAATCATGCCACCCTGAAATTGGATGTTCCCGAACACTCCTCGTCATACCCATGAAATGATAGATACTAGGCCTACGTAAAAGAGTGTAAAGCCATAAATGGATCAATGAGGAAGAACTTAATAGGCAAAATTGCATAAACTCAGTCTCCACCTAGATTCATAAACCCGTGGAAGTTAAGTTTCAAGCAAGATCACTTTATGAGTAATGCATCACAACACCAAAATAAAAATACAATAAAAAAATTCGAAATTTTATAATAAACACATAAATGCACAGAACCACATAAAAATATCACACAATAAAATCAAATATAAAATACGATAAAGGTACATACAAAATAGAATAAAATCATTCATAAAACTATACATAAAATGAATATAACCAATTTAAAATTTTACAGTAAATACATAAATATACAAAGCCACACAATAAATGCATTAATATTCCATCAAACAAAATAAAGCAAAGTCGAAAGTAACGAATACGCGTCAAAATTATAAATAACAAAAACTCGCCATAAGAAAATATATACACACACATATACACACAAGTTCTTTATCGTTAAGTCTAAATAATTAGTTTTCAGAATTCTCTTTATATAATCTTGAAATTCTTACCTACTTTATTTTTATTCTCGTAATTTTCTTGTTTTCTAAATGCGTACAAATATTTGGAAAAAAGGGTTTTCAAGGCCAAAAAACTTTATTCTGTTTTGAATTAAATTAGAGCATTATAAGCAAAGAAATTAAGTTCAGCCATAATTGTTTTTTACAATAACTGTGCGTAGACATTGTGTTCTCATTGTCGTGAGCTAAGCGAGCAGAGTTTGCATAGCAAACATTGAAAAATTGTTATGCAGTCTTCTAAGGGGGCTGCGAACTGAGGGCTGAGTTCCCTAGTAAAATAATACGATATAAAGTACAGATTTCAAAATAAACTTGGGCCAATTTAATTTCGAGTTTAATGTTTTATAAAAAGTGCCTTAGGAAGATTCCAGATTTGTCGAGAGTAATAACTGGTACAACTGAATCCATGTTAAAAGTATCAGCAAACAATTGTTCACAACTCACTCAAACAAAACATAAAAGCAGAAAACGCCTGACAAAAAAATCACAAGACAAAAGTCATTCATATAAAAAATGAAACAAGACATTACAGAAAGCACTCCAAACAAAATAGTAGCATTTTCAGTATCTTAAGAAATCAGTTCATTTAAAAACAATGTTTTACTAAGTCATGTATTAAAAGTAATCACAATTTTTTTTAAAAAGACATCAATGGGAATATAAATACCATCTAAAAGCAGAAAAATTTAGCCATCATAAAAACTGAATAAAAATATTTAAATATGTAGCACATGTAGAATTCTAAAATGTTTGTGCTCTATCCAATAATATGCATTATTGTATCCTTATAAACATTAAGATAAAATGCATTAAGATAAATGTATTATCATTACATTGATAGATTAGTTAGATTACTTACAATGAGAATTTTAAAAAATTTAATCTAGATCTTTGGTGTTTAAACTTTAAAAAAATGCAATTTTGAGCAAAGGAAAATAATTGTTTAACTGAACCAGTAAACCATCTCCTTAACTGAACCATCAATGGTAGAATAGCATTCATTTTTTTAAAGAAAAATAAGAATGTTGACCTGATGAATTACAAATGCTTCTGAGTTCAATTGAAAAATTATTGAAATTTACATTAATTTCAAAAATAATATTTAAATAACAAAATGTGCCATCTTCTGCTTTAAAAATTCTTCATCTCCTTGTGATTTTATCTTTAGAATTTTATGAAGTGCATTAGAAGTTCGTTTTCAACAATATTCGAACAAACGTCAGTGTTAGCTGTTTTGATTAATTAATGTTGCATTTTTTATTTAAGACACTGCAGATTTGGCATTAACAATGTTGCATAAAAATTGTCTCAATCGAAACTTTCAATTGTAAAAGTATAGCCAAAATTTCTTTTTTATGCAAAAAGCTTAATCTACTTTTTTTCCTCTTAAAAATTATATCTCGTTTCAATGTTTTTACTGTCATTTTTTATTTATGATATTCGTTTTCTATTCCTCGTTGCCTTCTAAGATCTTTGATCTTGTATAACACTCAACTCAATTTTCCACTTTTGAACTGAAAGTAAAGGTAATCGAAATCAATATTATAGTTCAGTTCAATACATTTTATGTATTAGACGCCATTAAAAAATGTAATATTTTTAATTGATTAGTTCATCATAGAGTTGGCATTTTTACTATCTAATCCCCCCCCCCACCATTTTTCCCAAAATGAAATTCTCACCATCTTCCTGCCGATTGCAATAGATTCTAAATTCATGATATATCCTTTCCCCCTTTGTTGCCAGGAGGAAATCCTTTGCTGCAAACAGACTTAAAAAGTTAAATGCCAATCCACATAGTTTAGACTGAAATGATATGGTTGATAGAAATTCAGTTGGGTTGAATATCCAATTTTCCTATCCACTGCATTCCATATCAATTCATGTTTTTTGTTTTAAAAATTGATTACATTGAAAAATTGATAAATTGGATGGACATTTAAAAAGTAGGGACCTCGGTTTATTAAAATGCAACCCAGGATTATAAACTCTTGCATTTTATATATTTTCAGTTGGATGAAAAGCAGTAATTTATAAATGTTTCTGGAAACTTGCAGTTGATAATTTAAAAAATATATATATTGAAATAGTTTTATTTAAACCAGTAAAACATGAATTGATAAATAGTTCAAATTCTACTTTTCCCAATATTAACAAATAAATAATTCATTTTCGAAACATATCAGTATTCATGTCTTATTAACCATTTATTTATTCATTCTTTAAAAATATTTTAATGCCTTCTAAATAGAACTCTGCGACCGTTACTGTTCAGTATTCTTCAGTAATGAACTAGAAAGGAAGGGTTATATCTTCGTTATTTATTTTATGAAATGCTTTATTAATTCTTACATTAATTATTAAATTATTATGTGTAAATTCCCTTTTAATAATTATAATTCATATGCACAAGTTGATTTCTTTAATCCAATTATTATCAATAACATGCTTTTAAATTTTCTACTACTGGCCTCATTACTCCAAGAAAAATTTAAAATTTATTAAAATCAAGTCATTATTTCCTTGTGATTATTTTTCTTTTTATGAACTGATTTTTGACATCTCTAACAGTTTGAATGTTTTAAATTGTGTTGAAAGTCATTTTGTATTTGCTGTATCCTTTTTAGAAAACAATCATCATTGTTAGGAACCAATTATCTATTATTAGCAACCAAATATCGTTCGGATGTAGTATGGTGAATAATCATGGAAAAATATGCCATGTAAAACAGTTTTTCATTTCAGTGTATTTAAATCACTGTATTATGTGTGTTAAATATGTGATAATAATGTTTTTAATAGGCCTTGTAGTATTAATTAATGTAATTTGTTTTGAAATAGAAACATATTCACAAATTCTTTTATTCATATCTAAAAGTTAATATTCATCCTTCTTTTCAGTCTCCAAAATGTTTTTTCAAAGAAGCTCATTAGTGGAGATAAATATTGCTACAGGTATTTACACAAATATTTTATAGTATATTTCATTTGAAATTTTTTAAGTATTTTTTTTCTTTTATTGATTTTATTTTATCTTTAAATTCATTTTAGAAGTAATCAAATGGCTCATTTTAAATGTTCCAGTTCCCCATTGCTTACTTTGCAATAACCAGCTACTCCACACAGATACTAATTCAAGGACCCCTGAAATGTCCAATACTATCATGATATTTTGATGTACTGTTGGGAATTTTTTTAGATGAATCGGTAAACCTGCAATCCTTTTTATCCAATTTTTAATACCAGTTTCACTTGAATCTAAATTTTCAAATTTACTATGATGGAATCTGAAATTTTATGTGCAGTTGTTGCATATTTACTATTGCTTTCAAATTTCTAATGAGATTTTTTAATTTCCAAAGCTGATTAGAATAGGAAATTGAAACTTCTGCAATCAGAATTAATCTGAATTATTTTGGACTCATGTTATTTTAGTATAGTTTGGAGCAGTATTGCTCGAATTTCTTAAGAATGTAAAAGAAACTTTTCAACTTAGTTTTGTGCGAATTAATGTAAATACTGAGCTTTTATAAATAATGTAATTACTGAGCTTTTATGGATTTTTCTAATAATTGATGTTCAAAAAGTACGGGGCAAAATCATAGTATACTGGTTTCAGTTACATAAAGTATTTAAACTCTATAGTTAAACTCTGAGGAAATATAGCATCTCAAATTTGCTAAAATCTTTATATAAACTGATAAAACTTACTCTCTCATTCAGTCATTCAAATCATCATTGGAGGTCTTGAAAGAGCCATAAACACAAATTCAAAAATGTTTTGTAGATTAAGTTTCTTGTTATCTTCAAGTGTCTACATCAAGATCAAATTTTCTATCTAGTATTCTCAGGATTCTCAAAACCGGTCTTTATAAAGTATTTTGCATTATTAAAATCTTTAACCAACTTTTCCATAGCTTTTATAATTATTTTGATTTTAATCGTTATGTCTTTGTAGTTTTCTGGTTATATTTTTCTTTGAAAGTTATTTTTTACCATATGTTTGATCCATTCTGCCATGATTTTATCTGTTTATTTTATGCTGAAAATGTGTGTGTGTGTGTGTTTCATTTCTCAGTCCTGAATAAAAATGTTTATTTAATCTCTTCTGGCTGTAGAGAAAGGATCTTTCATTTTGCAGTTTAAAGAAGCTCGATTTCTTTAAAGAAACTTGTAGGTTTTAAAATTCTTTTGGCATCTTCATTTCTTCTGCAATATTTGCCATTAGATCTGCCCTTTTGTTAGTTTTCTCTTGTCTATCATTTTTATTCTTCTTTTGCTCAAAAATTGCATTTCTATTCTTAGTAAGGAAAAAAAAAAACCTAATTTTTGTGAAGGTAGTTTGTAATGATGGTGTCTCTTTCTTAATTGTTCTTAAATCAAATATATTTGTAATCATTCTGTGGTTGTATTTTTTGGATTATAACAATTAAGTATGAGGTTTTTCTTATTATTTGCTTTTCTGACTATTAATCTAACAAATAATGCTTTTTATATAAACAAGACTTTGTTTTTTAAAAAATGTTTTATCCTTTTCTAAGAGCATAATTAGTATAAATGATTTTCTAAAATCCATGTTGTGTCTGAACAATTTATTATTAAATTTCCATTAGAAGATTTTTTTTTAATTTTTGGAAACCTGAATATTTTATTTTAATCAAATGCAGAAATGACTATTGAAATTTGTGTGATAAAATTTAAATGAAATTTTTTTTGAATATTCTGAAACTTGATATTGTAACTTGTTATTCCTTGCTCCCTGCTTTTCTTATTTTAGCTACTGATTTGAAGTCTTATAATGCTATTCTTAATATTTCGAAAGCAAATTTCTGATAAATTTTGAAATTACATTTTTTGGATTTTGGTTAAGGCAATTTTATGAATCTGATTACCTACCAGGCTGTAAACTGGCAATTAAATTGCCCATATATTGTTTACACTTGTGCATCTTTGATTTTGTCACCTTTTTCAGAAAGAAGGGAGGATGGAGTCATAGCACTGAGTTTTTTGGTACCCATTATTCAAAGATTCTTGGGAGTTATTCAGTCATCGTGCCATTTCTTGTTCCATTGTAAGGTCTTCAATGTATTCTTCATTCTTTTCCGATTCTATATCCATATTTACTTTTTCTTTTTCATTTATTATTTCAGGAATATCATCAGCCTCAATAAAGGATACAAACATATGTTCTTTAAAAAGAACCTGCTTGATCCTTGTTCTTTAAGCTTTGTATCATTCTGGCAGTCGTTCGTTAATTATGGAACTTTTTCATGTTCCAAGGCTCAAGAGTGATTGATGAGAAGTAGTTTTAAGCTTCATATTACCACAAGTGTTTATTTCAAAAATTAATGTCAATCAATCTTTTAAGGTCTTAAGAACAGGGTTATTATCAGTTTATTTATTTATTTATTTAAATATGATTGAGGATGTGATTTTACAATAAATGATAGTTTCATTGCCGCTGAAAATTTGTTTTGAGTAATGTGTTTCCTTTTCAATAAATTATTGAAATTTGAGGCAGAACTTCAGAGCTTTTCTTTTTTTTTTTTTAATCTACACTGGCTTAATCTATTGTGCATTAGTTCATGTTTAATGCTTGAACTTCGTATACTATTTGCAAACTTTCTAATAATAGCCTTGAAATCATTTGTCTAATATTGCGATGCAAAATTTCCCTTCAGCTCTTCATATATTTCTTCTCTGAATCTGTCCATTTCTTTAACTTTTAATCCAAACTAGAAACATGCTTTCATTTTTTTTTTCATGGTTAGGTATCTTTCCTTCTGTCTTGGGATCTTCATTATTCTTTAAGCTGGTTGAGTTTTCTTAATTTTGGTTTAGGCAAGATTGTGGTTATTATAGATCGATTTAAAAGTGCTGTTGTTCAATATGAAATATCTTCAGGCCACTTTCTGTTCTGGTTGTTATCTCTTATTTTTATGTTCACAGCTAAAAGTTTATAAAAATAGTTTCGAAAATTCAAAGATTAAAAATGAATAATGATTATATTTATATCTGTAACTTTGTGCTGTCTCTCTCTAGATTGTGTTCACAAAGATGTTATGAATGCTGTTGTTAAAATATTATCAAAAATCATTCATAATTGTTATGTTTCCACTTGTTTTTTCTCATAACATTTTGGTACTCTATTTTCATCTATTCTTCTTTTCTATGGCTATATGACTCTATATTGTGTTCACTGTTTGAGCTGTTTATTACAGATCACCCATTGTATATAGAATAATCTTTAAACAATTAAAAATATAATGCTATGAAGAATTCAATTCCATAAATTAATTTATTTAAATCATGATTATTGCTACATAATTGAAATGATTTATAGGTAATTCTAAGCATGTATTATTACTTTTTTGTTGTAACTATTTGGAATTTGAATGGTCTTACAATTTTAATTGAAAAACAGAATAGGTATGTAATTTTAAGAATCATTCTTTTTTTTAATTTGTAAATATGAAAATTGACATATGACTAATGTGTGTAAAGCTTACATGATGTGTGAATATTACAGTTTATTTCGGAAGATTAATATGCTTAAATAATGAGCTAAAATTTCTTTGATCTTTATTTACTATATATTATTGTGTTCTTCATTTTCCTATTTGATTCAAGAGTAATTAAACTGCTTGTCTCTCTCGAATAAAATTAATTCTAAAATAAAAAAAAAATATTTGGAAACATTTTGTATTAGTATACTTAAGAGACTGAATTTTTTGAGAAAATTAATAGCTCTCTATTTTTTATTCTTCAATTTAAATTTTTTATTATAAATATTATGAAATTTCGTATTTACCATTTTATAATGCACAAGCATGTAATAAAAATTGACTTAAATTAGTAGATTAATAGGTTAATTAAGTTTTTGAAAATGAAAACAATGTCTGTAAAAACATACAAGTGTACAGATTTGAAAGCTGGAGACCATCATGAAGTGAGTAAAGATTCAATAACATAATTCCATCTTAAACATGAAACTAGTCTTATATTAAAAGGGTGTATTAAATTTGTCAGCTGTTTTGAAAATCTGGATTTTAAAAGCGTTTTTTTTTTTCTGTTTCAGTCCACCATAGTTATATCTGGATATTAAAAGCATTTTTTTTTCTATTTCAGTCCACCAGAGTTACAGTTTTATACCAGTGTTGCTTCTATATGTGTCCAGATTCCAACTTTAATATTAATGGTAGATGTATCTCTTGTTAGCGCAAATTTTACATACAAAATGCTCCTCCTACTAGTGATCAATGGTATTTCTTTCCATTGCCAAAGCATTACAGAATATTCTTTACTTAGTTACATATCTCCAGTGACACACAGGTGGGTTTTATACTGATTATTTTGAAATACATAGTCCCCCCCCCCAAAAAAAAAAATTACAAGCATTTAATTCTTTTAACTAATATACCTAAGCGTATACTTCCTATTATTAGTTTTATTAAATAATGTGGGGGCTTGATGGTGAGGTTTCGACTTTGGGATCGGAAGGTTCTTGGTTCTACCTGAGAACCGTTGTGTAAGTGTATCTCGCGCATCTTAAGTCCTCCGGGGCCAAATGTCCTCCTGCTAGTGCAGTGCAGAAGTTGTGAGAGAAACATGCCAGCTGAAGTATCGTCCTCATCATCTGACCATGACTCAAAATTACAAGGTCCGTCCTGAAATAATTCTAGTGTTGCTTTAAAACGAAACATTAATATAACTAACTAAATTGCTGCCTTAAATGGACGGTTGTATGAGTACATTCTGGCTTCTGGGAAAGTTGATAGTAAAAAGTTTAAAAAAAGTTTAGTTTTTATATGAATTGTACAGTGAAGAATTTTCTATTAGTAAAATATTCCGCTTGTATTCATTCATCTATGGGCACACAAAGCTTCACGTTTCTCTCTGCAAAACTTACAGATATATTAAAAGCCAAATTTATTTACTTGAACATTTTTTCCCTACTGATGCTTGTGCAGACCCTTTCGTTGTACATTTCGGGACAATACTCATATAGTAATTGGTTACGAAAAACACGAAATCAGAATGTAATTGCGTTAGTAATTTTGATTAATTTTTTTAAAAAAATGAACAGTATTCATTTGAAAAAAAATAATAAGAGGATGGAATTAGAATATAGTAAGTAATGCATTTATTATTGTATTTCAAAAAGAAAAAGGAAAGAAGGTGGCCAGGTAATACATTTATTGAAGTATGTGAAGTGTTTATAAAACATGTTCAAAATTGATTCCAAAAACTATACAAACTTGCATTCTACTAATAATATTTGAAAACACTTGCATTTTATTACGATAAAATTCATGAATATGTCAGTTTTAGGAGAACTTAATAGCACGCACACCACTGCGAGCAATTAATTTTACCTTCTGGTACAATATTTCATTACTTCTGAGATATTTTAAACCATATAAATCATCACCAATCATAATGAACTACAGTATGCGTAATCAGCAAATTTCTATCAAGTTAGGATGATTGAATGAAGTTATTACTTGACATATGTTTACACATGGTAGTTTTACTGGATAAATTTGCATTTCTGAAATAAATGTGTACCTAAATTTGTGATAAGCCTTCTCCAAATTTAAAAATAATCATATGTCTAGAAATCTTGTAAATAAAAATATGAAACTTTATACGTGCATAAATGAGTGACAGTAAAACATTTTATTAATTGACATCTTTACACTATGTGTGATGTATAAAAATTTAATCTTTAAACTTTTTATTATCAACCTCCACAAAAGTCAAAGTGTGCTCATACAGTTACCCATCATTTTTAATAAAACTTAGCATTTGGAAGTGTATGTTTAGTTGCTATATTAAGAAAATTAAATGCTTGTTCTCTTTTTTTTAGGAGGACCCGTATATTGTTGCATTGCACCATTAAGTTTAAATATAGCATGTTTGTTTAATTTATAAAGTATAATAGTTGTATTGTAACAGGTTTACATATTATTCTAAAAAAGTTTTGCTTTGTTATTCACATTTTTGTGTTACAGTTTAGTGTTTTATTATAAATAAATTATTTATAATTAGATTTTATTACAAATAAATATCGAAAAAATGATTATAAAAACTAAATTCTCTTTTGGAGTTTTTATTGAATTAATTATAGAATTTTGGGAGGAAAACTTGTATTTTAATTTCAAATCTAGCATAGCTTTCTTTTTTCCAGAATTTATTCTCCAAATTTGTTTTCTTCCAAATTCATTATAACTTTAATAACTTTTTTTAAAGAATTTTTAGTTTCTTGAAACTGATTTATGATTTGTTAATTTTCTTTTTGGTTTTTATCATTTTTTGTTATTATAATATTGATTGTTGTAACTGCTGATTATATTTTTATATCTATAGCTTTTGTATATGAATTTGGTACTTTTATCTATGAAGTATCGAATCACATTATCGAATAATAAGCATTTTTTGGTATTTCCTTTGCTTTTTGTTTTAAATTATAAAACATGCAAAAAGTATTAGAATTTAACTTTAATGCCTTATTTCATGAGGTGGTTTATTTTCAAGAGTCCTTAATACAAGAAATAATTTTTAGGCATCCCAATATGATAAATAAACTGCGTCGTAAAAAGTTAATGAAATTGAATGGTTTTACCAAACGATTCCTTTATTCTATATTCGTTATCAATCAGTGAAAAAGTTATCATTACATACTGTTACTAATCCCATTGAATCGCTAATTTTATTTAAGATTCCTTATCATTTTAGTAAATGAATTTATACTGAACAAGAATATCATGATTATTTCATTAAATATATAGATTGCAAAGAATTCAGCTTTTTTTTTAAGTGTTTCATCGCTTTAGAAACATATTAATAAATGCCTTCTTTTGTTGAATATAAATAAAAAGCAAATTTCAACTTTTGTAGTTTCTGATTTTCCACATTAATTCAGTTCATGCTCTGCTAAAATTAGAATAAGCTTTTATTTGGCAAAATAATATTTTTATTCTGTAATATTGAAGTTGAATAACTGTTCTCAATTTGCATGATTTACTGTAAAGGCAATTAGGAGGAAATTAAGAAAAATGCAATAAACGCAAATGATTAGGAAATGAGTAGAAAATATGCTTTCCAAAATGTTAGTTTCTGCTGAGCGTAATCTGTACAATTATTTATAGTTTACATTCTTATAAAAAATTCATATCTGTATAACGTTGGAAATTGTCTTTGAAACCTCAGAATTTTTTTTTATCGCAATTTCTCTTTTTCAGTTAGGTTGCTAATAGTTTTATCCTACGTGCTGACTTCTTATCAAGAAAAAGAATAAAATTTTCTTTCCCATGTAACATGATAAATTGAAAAGTTAAACTTGAAATATTTATTAGAAAAGAAAATTATGTAATCATTGGGTGATTTTTATCAGTGTGCTAATTTTCTATAAGTATTTAATTTTAAACCATATTTTATTCTTAATTGAAGCATTAAATGCCATTAATTTATGTGATGTCATAGTATGTGTAGGATCATATTTTGCTGTGATCGACTACTAAATTAAATGACATTCTAATTAATTAAAAATGTTCATGTTATTTCATTTTCAAATTCAATTTTAAAATCATCTTTTCAAAATAAGCTACGTTTTTTTTTCTTTTTTCCTTTTTATAAAATATTTTTGCCATTATAAAATATGTATGAATTGTGTTTTAGCCAGTCTTTCATGTAATTATATTGACAAGGTTGCCACGCCACCGGGAGAACCTGGAAAACCGAGAAAGCACAAAAAATTTAAAAATCGACTAAAAACACGGGAAAATGCAGGAAAAATTGAAAATTTTCATAAAAGCGAGGAAAATACAGAGAATTTTGTTTCTTAGTTATTTTTTTTCCCCATCTAAAAAATGCCGATATTTAAAGATTGCAAGAATTAAAGATCGTGGTCATCGCATCCAAAAACGAAACGCTATCATTCGCTATTGTGTAATGCAGAAACTCGCACCTTTTCTACTCTCTCCCCCTTTTTTCTGATCAGTCCAGTTTCGATTTGTGAGACAGTTGTTTTCTTTCCATAAGATTCCAGAATTGCTGCTAATGAGCATGCGCGAGAGTTCTGTAATTGTGTGAAAGATTAGAATACATTTTTCTGGTGGGAATAGCAACATTCAATCTGCGGACGCATAATAGTGATATTTAATCATTCACACGTGAGTTTATTGAATGTTTTGTTTCTCCTTTGAGAAAATGTCAGCGTATTTAGAGTAGATTACAGATTTTTTTAAAACAATGAGCTGCTCAAAATCCGTATTTAATACGAATTGGACGGATAAAAAAAAATCAATATTGATTTTGCGGAAAGGGTTCGAGAAGTTCCACAAAATCCATTTTTTGCGTATTGCTCACTTTGTAAGAAAATAATAAGCCTAAGTAATATGAGAAAACAGGCACTTCTTAGTCATGCCCCAAAAAGGGAAACAAAATTGCGTGTCAATTAAAAAAGTTACAATTAATATTAGACTTTGTATCTAAAGGAATGAAGGAGAAAGTAATATGTCAACTTTTGGTTCAAGAACAATAATTTAAAGCTGAATTTTCATGGGCATTAAAACTTGTTACATCACATTCGTCCTTTAATGCATTCAATGATATATCGGAAATATTTTCACATATGTTCACTGAAAGTGAAATAGCTAACAAAATGTACATTAGGCCATACAAAAATGTACCTTATTTGTTAAGGATTAGCTCCATGGAACTGATAGCTGAAAAATGTGCAAAAATTGATGCCCAAACACACGAATTAGC
>JAPMOR010038835.1:1171180-1212756 GCA_026543865.1 Argiope aurantia | reverse complement strand
ATGCATTCCTGTTGCTTTTCCCTCAGCTGACCATGATTCAAAATTTGAAAGGTCCATTCGAAAAATGCTTTGTGTAGTACTCTTTCTATAAAAATATGAAATTAACTCAAAAACAAGCATTTCACTTATTTGTCTTAATTCTATATAATATTTTTCTTAAAGTTGTCAGTATTATTTCCTATGCTTATTATTGTTTGTTTGAGATTTCAACTGTATTAAATTCATTTTCAAATTCTAAATATAATTTTTTTTAAATTTTTTATTGAGACATATATATTATCGAGACTTTGCAGGCTGATTTGATTTTCCACATTTTTAAACGTTTAGAGGATATATTCAGTTATTTTATGCAACTACAACTATTGCATGTATTGTATCACGCAAGTGAGTTTGTAGTTTCCCGATGATTGTTATCTTCTCGACATTGATCACAATTTTCCTCTTGTAAAATGCTAATCAATGAATTGTAACATGAAAATACGAATGAATTGAATATTATGTTAATGAATTTAAATCTGTAAGTTTTTGTATTATTATTTCTTTCTAGTCATTGAAATGAATATTTGAAAATTTTGTGAATTCCTTGATCCTGAAATAATAATTTAAAAAAATCTATTATTCATGTATTTTTGAAACAAAAGTTCTTTCTTTTAACAAATATATTTTTGTTATCAGTATGATATTTCAGCTACTGTAAAATAAAGAAAAGTTACTACTTGCTTTAATATAATAATTGAAAATACCACATTTTAATACTTTTTGTGATTTTAATCAATCTTAAATGGATCAGAATGGACATGTTTTTAGAATTGTTAATAATTATAAGTCTACATGCATGCTCATTTTATATCAGTTTCCAATGAAGATTTTTAAAATTTGCTCATACTTAAGAAAATATATAAATGTTTCATGCATTTTTAAATATTTGAATATTGTAATTTTCCGTTAGGTTTTATAAATAAAGCAATTTATGAGAACTGAATATTTTTGTATCACTGTTAGACTAAAATATCTCATTTAATTGTACTTGTATAAAACGTTTCTTATTAACATAAAACATTCTTGTGGATCATTGTCAATTCTGTTTTAATAAGATATTAATTCGCTAGAAAAAAATCTGAATGAAATTTAATCCCAATATTTATTAATAAAACCATGAAAAAAAATAAGATGACATATGTGCATGTAAAAAGAACACTTGTTTGTTAGCAGTTCTTATATTTTTTTATGATGCAATTAGTTGGTCTTTTGCATTTTTTTTCTAATAATTATTTTGCGGTTATTTTAAAACAATTTTTATTCATGCTTCTCTTGTAAATAAGGCAACAAGAAGAAAAGAATCTAGCTTAATTAAGCTGGCTATTATCTATACTTATATAAAGCTCAATGTGTGTGTGTGTGTGTGTTGACGCTCTACAGAAAAGACCATTTGACCTACAGCTACCAAATTTGGTACATGTGTACCTTAGAGATCGTTAATGTGCACCTGGGTCCCTTTTTTTAAATTAGAATTTTAATTATTAATTCAAAACTAACTTTCCCGCCAAAAAGTCTTTTCATTTTCCCCAACGCCAAATGAGTAAGGCTTCAGTTTTTTTTTCTCCAACAGTAATGAGGCTAGGGTTAACATTTTTCGGCCGATTATTTCAACCGATTCTGTTTATTTTTTTATATGTTTTATGCATTTAAAATTAAACAATGTTAATTAATCGATCTTTCAGATTCATTCTGAAGTACTTTTGAATTGAAATAACACCGAATAAAGGAAATTAAAAATTTCAAATCCGCATAGCGTTACCCCAACTGGCGTAGAAAAATTCACGCAGTTGTGTTACCGTAACTGGCGTTGAAAATTCACGCATGCGCATTGTGTTCTGATTGTTGACAATATTATCAACGGGTGATTCTTGATTTAAATTATTTTTAGGTTAGTTGTATGCTTTTGTAATTAAATTGTTTTTATGTTAGTTATATATTTTTTGTTTATGCTTATAGTTGTAAGTACATCGTTTTTTAAGTAGTTTTTTAAAACCCGTTTTCGACCGATTTTTTTTTAAACGATTCATTTTATTTTCTTAGTGTTTGATGCATTTAAAATTAAACATTGTTAATTAATCGATCTGTTCATGATGAATCTGAAAAAAATTTGTTGACAAATTCTTGAGATATTACATAAATTAAGAAAGATATTATTTAGTGTCCATAAAGTTTAAACGCTCAGTGACTCAGTTATCAGTAATCATATTATAAAAAATACTTTGTTTCAGTAAAAAAATATTATTTTATATTAATTGCAGATTAATTCTTTCCACTTTAATGTAAAGCATAAATTCTACGGGAGCTAACAGAAAATTAGAGGGATACATATTACGTTATGACTGAAGGCTTTTATAATATTATGAGTGAATTATATGACTATCAAAATTTGAAGTTTTAAAATATTTTGATGAAGAATGTATTAAAGTAGGAATTGCGTAAAATATTTAATTATTAACATTTAAACGAACATTAAGATTGGCGAACCGACTGGTCACCAAAGGCGGCTAGTAGTTCATAAATTACACATTGAGTATTTTATAAAAGTTCGATTTGTAAAGTTTGGTTTCCAAAATGAAATGGCCAAATTATCTGCTAGGAAAGCAAATAAAATGAGAATTGTGAAAAGTAGATAACTAACGATTCAGTGAATTCCATCCGGGTGCAGATTTAAAATTTTCCGTACAGTGATTTATTTCTCTGAATGAGGAACATTTAAGTATCCGAATTACATATATAATCTCTGTACAGCACATTTTTATTCACGAAAAATTTATTTGATTTGACTTAATGTATGAAACAGTAGGAAAATTATACTTAATGTTTTTTTCAGCCTATAAAAACAAAAGATTACATTATATAAGTGTTGTATTTTCTGTTAAATCGGGAAAATTATTATAAATACATTTGTTTATTGGTAAAAAGTACATTTTACATAAATAATTTTCTTCTTAAATGTACAACTTTAATACTAATTTGGAACAAAATTTATAGAGACTCTTGCAAAGCAGAGTTTAGCATTTATTATTGTATGCAACATACTGATCGGAGTAATAAATATGTGGCAAGTATTTTAATTCCATAATGATGTGTTGACTCATGCATAACTTATTTTGTATTAAGTACCTATATACCTCTAGAGAATTAATTTTTTTTAGTAATGAATGAAAATCAGACAGCATTTATAATTTATTATATCATCAACTGTACTTTGTCATTTAGCAGTGATTTAAATTCAGAAATGCATAAAATGCCTACTTTCTCGAATTCACAAGATCGACAACATTCCATTGTTGAATCCAAATAACACTGAGCAGTTTAGTATAAAATCATCTGATGATATTGGTAATGCTTTGACGGAAATCAAAGTGAATTTAAACTTATTATGGCATCATTCAGAATGTTAGGATTTGAACTTGCCAAGTACTACAATCAGTTAAATTTTATTAAACTGTTAGGTTGTGTAGTAATTTAATTTTTATTTCTTATTCCCAGTTATTTTGTCGCTTTCATGTACTCTAATACAATAATGATTGAAATTAATTTTACATCTGTTGCTTATGTGAAAATGGTGTATGTCAAAACTGAGATTGAGCCTTGAGTTCTTGTCTTGAAAGGCTATATAAGCAAGAATTAATAGTATTTTTAGATATGGTTTTAATTAAACTATAGCAATAACGATGAATTCAAATTAGGAATAGGCTTTATTTCATGTTGGAGGTAAACTGAATACAATGATTTAGAGTCATAAATATTACAGGGGCAACTGGGGTTCCGAGTAAGAAGAAAAATACCGATGTTTTTTATATTGGAGATTTTACTTGAAAAAGTTAAAAAATTAGACTTCATTAGCGTTGTTTATATTTCCACACTTCAAGCTGAGAAATTGCTTATAGAATTATAGATAAAGTTTATTTCTTATTGATAGAAAGTTGTTATTTGCGGGAAAAAAAAAGATTTTGGCCGAAGCATAAGATAATTCTGAATATTATTATATTTCTTGCAATATACAACATCGCTTTTCATGTCATTAGTGAGGAAACTGAGCTTAGCAATAAGGGGAATTTCCTATCAAACTGTGAGATTTTGTTAAATTATGATCCAGTGTTGTATTCAGTGCTCCAATATCTACATGATACAGTAATGTACTAAAGTCCAAAATTCCATATTAGGGTTTTCAAAATTCCATCTTAGCATCTGAAGATCACATTATTCGGAAAAATTAAAATTCCCAATTTTTTCCCCTTGTTTTGACTAGAATCTAAAATGTTTAAGTTTATCAATTGATGAATTTATAGTGATATGTAAAACGGAAGAGTTGAAAACAGTGTACTAGAATGGATGGTATAACATGAAAATGGCATTTAATGCTTAAATCCAACTCGCTGGGTTAGTAGATACGAAGTAGTGTATGGTTCAAAGCATAAGTTTGATGATATCATAGAATGTCCATAATTCTGAAAAAGAAATAAAAAAAGAAAGTCACAAAGAAATAAAAGTAAATTCAAAGAAAGAGATGAAAACTGTAAACTAAATTATCAGTGAAGGGAAAAAAAATTACTTTTTGCTACTCTTAGTTATGTAGTGAATTTCTTAACATTGTTTCAAACTTTTTGCAATCTAAAACCACAGCTCTATTGTTAGTATATGGAATGCTGCAAAATATTTTATTTAAAATTGCCGAAATCTGGAGATCACGATGTCCGTCGCTTCATAAAATTTTGAGCTTAGAGAATTGATAAATAGCTTTGACGGTGTGAGGTTAGGGAAGTGAAAAATTTATGAAGAATTATTCAAATATGGGAGATTAAATGGCCGAAGAAAAAAAAAAAATTCTTGAGTAATTTTGTTTTATTAATTGTTAGGGAGGGAGTTTATGTACTTAGTTTCATTGTCGTTTCCAAGGTATAAAAATATTCTTGATAATTTCCAAGAGATTAAACCTGAATTTCATATGAACGTAAATAAAAGAGAAATCTCTGATAAGGCAATAGATTTTAGAAGAAACTTTTCACAGGATGCGTCATCAACATTTCTGCCCTGATTATTTTTAGTTCAGGTTCCATTAAAAAAATTTTCAAGTGACATTTTTTGCTGAAAAATACGATTCTAAAATTATTATGTTTTGGGAAGAACTATATGAAAATTTTAAATATCTGCAATGACAAAATTTGGATCAAATGTGAAGCTACCTTTTGTTCAGTTGTTTTGTTTCCAGTATTAAAATTTATCTCATCTCTCTCTGTCTTAAAAAAGATAACATGGTAAAACTGTAGTTTGATTGTTTAGGGAAAATGTGCAAATGACCACAAACACAAAAAGAAAATTGTGCAGCATTAATATGAAAAATATTTTACAATCATCAAATGATTACATTTATAAGTTGAAGTGCACTTTCACTATGTATCGATTAAGAATGTTTTTTTTTTCTTTATTTTTAAAGAATTTTATGGAAGGTAAGCTGATTGTTTCTTAATTTAAAAAGTGATTAAAGGAATTTTGAAATTAATATGCGAATTTGGCCTGGTAGTAAGGTGTTGTTTTCTCGTCACGACCGTTACGTGTTCGAGACCCGGCTTCACCGAAGAATTGTTGTATAAGCTTGTCGTGCATGTTAAATCCGCCTGGGCGAAATGTTTTTCCGTTGGTGTGGTGTGGAACTTGAAAGAGGGAGTGCCCGCTCAGGTGTCATCCTCGTTATTAATCTACTGTTCAAAATTATGAAGTCTGTCCCAAATTAGTGTTGCTTTAAAGCAGCACGTGAATAAAACTAAAGAAGAGTTGTAGAACTGATCGTAAAACGCAATAATACTCATTGCCAAGAATTTATTTTTTCTTTTTTGAAACTGTCTACCAATCGAATTGGGAGTTACGAAATTGTAACTATCTCTGTTTTATAAGTTGCTATTAAAATAAATTCTTTTGCATTTATTTATATCTCATTTGATAAACTGTTTCTCGAAATTTCTTGCTTTCCTTATGAAAAAAGGCAGCTTTATACAATAAATTCGGATATTTTATTTCTCTTAAAACTTGTACATTGTGAGAATTTTTCATTTTTTTAGATTGTAAATTTTTTAGAATATCTTGATTCTTAAAAAGTTATAATTTATCCAATTTTTTTAGAAATTCATATTCGTTCCGTAACAAGAGAATAATTTTTTATTGTACTTATTAAAGAAAGCAAATTTATCGTATCATCAAAAACCAAATTTTTATCTTTAGTTTTCCTTATTTACATACAGCTGCTTTATATTCTATTGCTCTATTATTTCATTTTTATGCCTGAATATTCGGGCCACATGCCATGCATGTATCTGATCATCGCATGTAAATTTTAAAAGCTACAATTAAATAAATCAGAGACGTTTTAATTCGATACAAAATCTACACATAATCTATACCATAACTGAAGCATTCTATGGAATTTCAATAGAATCAGTAGGCATGCACTTTTCCGGTTTTAACTAATTAGAAAGCAGAGAATGTAAGACAGTCAAGGGGTTAAAACTATAATTAATATTTTGAACATTGCAATGAAAAGATTTGGAATTTTCAAATTGAATGAAATTTTTAAATATTCAGGTTATTAGAATGATATGATTAAATGTGCCAGAAGAACATATTCAGGATTTCTCAGAGCAGAATTATTGTTACATTTCATTTTGCAATTTTTAGTTTTATTTGTGCATTTCAAATAAAAATTACAGATAACTATGATTATATATATATAATAAAACTAAAAAAGTTTTTGGAAATATGTTTTTGTAATAGTATTGAAATAGTTAATATTTTTAAAGAAAAACGTATAAGTCAAAATCGTAAAAGAATGAGACGGTGATAAAAATAACCAAAATTAAATGAAATTTTATTCACATTTCTAAAGTATTTTTGATTTTTAATAAATATTTTGGATTTTTTTTTATGTTATTTACTATGATTTCATTTCCTAATAGAATTATTTTCAGCGCCTCATTTTACAGAATTCTACTTCTACCACCAGAGTTTTGTTAAAAAAAATATTTTATATTTTTTAATACACTAACATAAGAGTGTTTCTAATTTTTTTAATTAGTTTTTATTGTCTTTCCTAATTTATCATTACAAATATCATGAAATCTTGTAATCGATATTTTCAGAAATTTCTACAAGATGGAACCTCTGATATGAAATCCAAATTCACTCAAAATCAATCGATTCACCTGAAATTCAATTCTGAAAATATTAAAATATTGTATCGTCGATGGAAGTACACATTATTGCAGAATTTTAAAGTTTTAATGTAATTTTAGAGCTCAAGAAGTTAGTATGTTAAGACGAATTGCAAAATTTCCTTTTTAAAAATATGAAAGTCAATTAAAATAATGTCATGTATTAACAAATGTAGCATATTCTTCAAGCTCTATTTAAAAATATAATTGTTATTTAATGCAGATTTTTAATTCCACTATGTGCCCTAGTTTATTTTATTCTCTTGTAAAACATGTACACTTTTTTCATTGTTTAGTAATATATTACAAAGGATGAATTTTAAACTTCAAATTGCTATCATTTTTATATTTTTATTATGTCACCATTTATTAAAATCGTTTTTATTTAAACTGAAACGAAAATCAATAAAAATGGTAGCTTGATATTGAAGAAGGTGTGCGAAAGTGTATTCATTTTGTCTTTTATTTTAATTAACCTTCTAATATTTAACGTTGCACTTAGATGCTTATTAAAATTTTTGATTAATAGATATTCTCTTTCGAAAACACAAAAAAAGTTTGACGGCTTCTTTTTACCACCAAAAATAAGTATTTTTATCACTGCTTACATGTTTCCCTCATTAATTAAGGAAAGATTGTAGCTTAACTTGTATGACAAAATTAATAACAAGTTTCCCGCTAGAGCATCTCTTTGTAAAAGCGTTTAAGTCTGGAATTGCTTTTTGCTCAGCAACATCATTAAAAGTGGCATTTTATAAGAAAATGTGGTGAGGCAATGTATTCTCCTTTGCCACGATATATTTATATAACCTTCTTTGAATTCACTTGATGTGTATATTAAAGAGTCTACCGCCATCGGCGAAAAACATATTTTAATAAGTACTTTTTAATAGTAATCCGAAATTATTAGACTACGTTTTCAATAGTTGCTATCTTAACAATTCCCATGTAAACACTTTTTTGTACTTTTGAGCACCAGCTAATACTGATGAAATAATTCCAAATGATGACATACTCCTAAAATACTTTGCGATTCAGCATTGCAAAATATTTTAAACTTGTTAGCACCAATATTCAAAAAGATTGCGTTGGAAATAATTATTTTTATATTTCTTTTCTTTTCCACGTCAAATGTTTAGCGAAAGGATTGTCGATTTTTGAAAGGGGGGAAAAACACTATTTTACTAACAACAACAAAAAAGGAGTTTGATTTCTAATATTTTAAAAGGATATTACACTGTATTAAATTACATTGATTTTTTGTACTCTTTTTTTTCACCGTTTTTATTCTAGCATGAAAATCAAAACATTTTATTAAAACCTTTTATTTCTAGTCATTTGTTTACTTTTCCTTAAAAATGATGCTATATTTTTTTAAGAAAATGATCGTAATTTTTTTTCTCCTATCAGTTGGCAAAAAGAAAAAGAAAACATTCTTTTTTTTAAAAAAACTTTCTCCTATATGAAGTTACTTTCTAGTATACAAAAGTATTGCAAGCACCCGAATAAAGATCCGAAAGACATATTTTTGAAATTATTCTTGTCTGTTTGATGTTCTGTTTGCCTTGTGTGAATTCTTTAATGTTGTTTGTTTACTTTTTATTAGAAATGATGTTATATTTTAATAAAATGACCGTCAATCTTTTTTTTTCTCCTATCAGTTGGTAAAAAGAAAAGAAAAAGGCTTTAAAAAAAACTTTCTCATATTAGAAGTTACTTTATCGTATACAAAAGTACTGCAACCGAATAAAGGTCCAAAAGACACATTTTTGAAATTAATCTTGTCTATTTAATGTTCTGTTTGCTCTGTGTCTGAATTCTTTAATTATAAACACGTTGACCTAGATGGATGAAATTTGGTTTGTTGTCTTTAAACCAAATTTATAGATTTCTGTCAAACTTTCGATGCCTGATTGTCTGTTTGTCTGTCTATCTGTGTGTATGTGAAAACGATAATTTAAAAATATTAAGAAATCAGGGGATAAAATTTGATACCCATTTTTGTCATTAAAATAGTATATCTGAAAAATCTTTAAATCGATGGAAAAGGGGAAAATATATAAAATATTACAACTATTTATTCAGAAAAAAAGCAGTTTAAATTTTGTATATTAACGTCTTCACTTTCCATAACAAGATTCAACGTATATTTTTCAAACATCTCTTCACTGGTTAGCTATATCACCTTAGGACGTAACAAAATAGAAAGTTAAATAAAGACATAAGAAAAATATTATGGGTGAAATCTTTAGGTTTAACTAGTGAACTAACTATTTTCTGATGTGAGATGAATCAAGTGTTACGACAAAAACCGTAAGAGATCTTTGTCACCATAAAAAAAATAATTTTTCTCTTTGTTAACTTTTACTTTCTAGTATATGAAATGTAGAAATATGTATTGAACCTTTCTTGTGTGAAAAAATCAATTATGCTCTAATTCTAAAAGAATGTCAGTTTTTTTTTAGTCCTGATAACAAAACTATCAAATTCATTAACAAACTATAATGAATTAATTAAAAATAAATTAGTTTTTAATTAATTCATTACACTAATTAAGTATTTAATTTTATTTCGTTTGTTTCTTTCTTTCTTCTTGTAACCTTTTCTGTCTTAGGGCAAATAAGTTTTAAGTAAATTGATTTTCGAGTTAATGAATGGTAATTTGTTTCAACATTTCCGTTATAATGGTGATACATAATTAACAGTAAGCAGAAGGTTTTTTTTATAAGTATCATAGTTTTTCGGAATAGCATTGATATTTAACAGTTTAAACTCAATTAAAAGTGCAATCCTTTAAAAATATTTTACTGAAATTATCTCTAGACTGCGAGAATTTCAGATTATTTGCGCTGTATCAGGTCAATGCAAAAAGAAAAATTTAGTAATTTGTATTACAAGATAAGTGCTCTATATGTAATCAATTTTCTGCATAATGTATCCAATGTTTGAAAAAATTCTATTAGAAAATCAATCAAATTATTTGGGGGGAGTGGTTTTGTGAGGATTTTTCGGAACCCTGTATTTTTTTAAAAAAAATTTCGTATTCCTCGTGCTTTTTTAACTTCATTTATTTGGCAGCCATATTACCAGACCACCGAGACATCTGTAATGTTACGAGTCTGTAAAACCATTTCCTTGCTATGTTAGTCTTATGTTGGAAAGGGAGACTTACAGGTATTTTTAATAGGATCAAGTCAGTGAACTCGAGGTGCGGTTTTGGTTGGGATTTCTCAGAATCCTGTGGAAGATTGTTTGCTTTTTTTTTTATTTCGTGTCCATTCCATTGATAAGATAACAAAAGTGATATAGATATCTGGGACAAGAGGTAGTTAAGCATCTTTGAGCTAGACGAATGAAATTTGTCATATGTCATTGCACAAACGTTGTAGTTTTCTGTTACATTTTGGACGATATCAGCATTACGAAATTTTTCTGTTTGACCGTTGATGTGCAAATAAACACGATAGCTTAAAAACACAAGGAACTGCTCGATCGATGAAATTTGACATGCTTTATCTCCAGAAATCTACAACTGTTTCAAATTTCGGAACAATCCATCAATCGGTTGTCTGTGATTCTGTTATCTTATATATATGTAAAAGCGATAATTTAAAAACGAATCAAGCCAGAGGATGGAATTTCGTAGTGTGATGGTTGCACCCATATTGAAATTCTTTCAAATTTTGGACCAAATTTGGCGAAGACTGGACTATTTGTCTACTTGTGTAATGTGGACTCAATAACTTAAAAGTGAATTATCTAGATAAATGAAATTTGTAATATGATCTTGCCATAAGAATAATGCATCTGTATGCAGTTGTAAGTACAGTAGTTCAATAATAAAAGGTCAAAAATACATATTTGTTTTTCACTGTGTGATAAATCTGAGCGAAAAATATGCCATAATGAGGTAATATACGAGAAAGTCGAAAGGAGAATATTCTGCTACAACAGCATTTCATTTCTACTGCACGTCACTTGCTGGATTATGACAATTTTCAGCCTTGAGTTGCACTTATAAGGGAACTTAGGAGGGAAGGAGATAAGTGAGAAAGAAATAAAAAGAGGCGGAAAATGATGAGGCAGGAAGGAGAAAGATGTGTGAAATCTTTATACCATCTTAAAGGGTAGATGGGTATAATAAAATACTAGAAGAAAGGTGCAATAAAAATTTACTGCTTTTTGGTTTAAGAAGGTGCTCGAACTTAGTTGAGAAATGATTTTCTTCTTTCTAACTGAAAAAGGAAACAAATATTTTCCACGTTTTTGTTTCCAGATTCAGGAAAATGAGATTTAGAAAACAGTGAATATTATATTGAAAATAAATATATAGACTGCGGAATAGTGTACTTTCATCAACGAAGAGTAATATTATATCAGTATTGAATAGTAATATTGTATCCCCTTTGCTAATAAAAATTCATTTTAACTGCAATGGTTTAGATATGGTATCTGAACTATTTATCAGTTTGAATTCTGAAAAACGAAAAAAAAAATCGATTTTGAATAGCTAGATAGAAAACTATTTTGTATCAAAATGGGAAAAATATTCTTTGAAATTTGGATTAATATATAAAAATTTCTTTCCGTTTTCTTTAATCTGCTAATTCTTTTTTTCCTTTCTAGCTTCTAATATTTTGTTAAAATACTCGAAATAAAAAAAAATCGAAAATTATTGTAAAATTCCGTTGTAGATGTTTCCTTTAGAAAAATTGTTGTAGAATATTTCATATATTTATTTCGATTCTTCATTTTATAATTATACACTGCAATAGTACAAAGTAGTAAAGAGGTTCATTTTTACCTAATAGTAATTAAGTTTAGTAAGTTTTAGTAATAAATAAATTAGTACTGAAATGAGAAAGTGAATCAAGCAGAATGTATTTTCTAGAATGTATTTTTTTTTCTAGAATGTATTTTCTAATAGAGATAAATGGGAAAAAAATGTTACTTTTCTCATCTTCATAAATTTACTCAGATGGTACAGAACCATGCTAGATTTGAACTTAATACGAAGAATCAATAGCATTTTTTCTTAAATCTTAATCATATTTTCAAACACAAATCAGTGTTTAGTTTCATTTGAAAAAGTTTATGCAGTTTAAGCTTAATGAAAAAATCATCCAATCCTCATGACTTGACAGAAATTTGATATCTACATGAGTTACAACACATACAAGATTTATGAGGCAGGAACATATGATAGAATGAGTGAGTTATTTTCTGAGTGAGTTACATGGATGACTTGAATACCAAGACTTTGGTGAACTTAGATAGTATTTCAATTAACCATTTGTATATGAACGCTGGTTGACTTCCTGGGGAACTTTAAGAGAAAATTGATCTTCGTTTGAGTTTCATTTGACAACCATATTTCCAGACCACTCAGACAATTTCGTTGCTATAGTATCGGTATTACTATGAGTCTGTGACACCGTTTCTCTGCCATGTTATTCTTATCGTTGGAAAGGGAAGTTTACAAATATTCTTAGTGGACGCCAAGTCAATGAGGTCCCGACATTAGCGACAAAAATGGTTGTCGAAAATGCAAGAACTATGGCCTTATCTCTATAAGGAACCGAAATATGGTGCACTCCAAGTGACGTCACCCCTTTCGGAAACGCTACCAATATTCTATCTGCCTAAATTAATTATATGTCTCTTTGCAACTGTATTCATAAAGCGAGTTGGCGAACTTCTAAACGCTGAGTGCCTTTGACAGTGCTATTACTGTCATTTAATGAGTTATTTGCTGTTTGTCCATGTTTTTAATATCGACAAGTGTTGCTTTTTGTGTACATTTTGGCTGTGATTTTACTACCTGATTCGTGTTTTCTGAAATAATCCTTTAATAAAGCATAGTTTTCTATTATCTAGCTTATTGAACTGCTAACATCGTACGCTCACAAGACAATTTTCGTGAACATTTTCTATTTGAATGTTAGTTTAATCTAGTTATATCAATTGAGAGTGCAATCAAAGGGTAGAACCCATACCCTTTTTCTTCCATGTGTTTCAACAAGGTTATTTCACGCAATAATTCAAAAAACCCCTAGTGGACATAAGCTAAAAAACATTTGATACGGAGTCAAAGGATATATGTAAGAGCTTTATCTGTATTAATGAGTTTATGTAGGGATACGATATTTATTAAAATCTCGCCCAAAATCATTAAAGATAGAAACCCATAAAATGGAGCCGAAAAGACTTAAAATGTATCGTTTATGAAGTCTGGCGTATCAATAAATCTTTTTATTGCCGGGAATGATATGGTTTATTCTTAATAGTTCACAACCTAATTGATTTCTTTTGTGGCATCTTAGGCAATAGCTCCAGTTATAATTATTGTAATAAGAGTTGGGTTATTTTTATTGGAGGAGAAGAGCTAACCTTCAAGCTGTCTCAAAACTGTTATCTTCAGATAGATTTCCTTTCACTTAGATAGATTTCCTTCAGATTCAGGAAATCTTCAGATAGATTTTCTTTGATACCACTCCTTTCAGAACATTGAAAAGGAAGCATTGATACAGATGAATTTATTAAGTTAATTTTCAGCCTTACATTCATTTAGGGAATCCATAAGTTTCAAAATAATATTTATGTAGGGAATTCATTATGTTGAAAAAAATATTATTATATTAGGGAATAATATTAATATATTATAGAATATTAATATATTTTATGCATTAGGGAATTTCTAAGGGTGACAAAATTCTTCTTTTAGAGATGAATATTCTATGCCTTTAAATAAAATTTCACTTCATATTTTTATAAAAATTTCGGAAGGAATATTTTTGCATTTTATGAACGATTTTACATTAAATTGTGTTTTTTTTTCTTTCTGAGATTGAGTTTTATTTTCTAAGTAGACAAAGAGAAAGTTTTGCAATTGTCAAAAAAAAAAAAAAAAAAAATTGAACTTGAGAGATTTTGACTGAAAAACACATTTTGAGAAAGGAAAACACATATAGTTCTAAAAATGTGTTTTTCCAGAGTCCGAAAAACACATTTTTGGGACTATACCGATAAGTATTTTGACCTAAAAACACATTTTTGAAACTATACTTACTTGTATGTCTGTCTACTTGTCTGTGAAAACGATAACTTTAAAACGTTTTGAGCTAAACAGATGAAATTTGGTATGCAGTCTTTACACCAAATTTACAGATTTCTATCATATTTTGAGCAAATTCCATTCAGAGAAGATCTGTCAATCAGGCTTTCTGAATATAAGTTAACATGGTAACTACAAAACGAAGAGAGCTAGATAGATAAAATTTGGAACACAGATTTTCATCTAAGGTTTAGATATGTTTCAAATTTGAAATAAAATCTGTCAGTCCGGTTGACCGTCCGTCAGTCAGTACTTTCATAAGTATGTAAACGTGATACCTCAAAAACGCAATGGCCTAAATATATGAAATTTAGTATTTGATTTTAATTCTTCTGTAATTGTTCTGTGCCAAATTTTGGTTTCAATCGAAAGAAAAAAATGCCTAAAATATGTATTTGGCATTCTGTTACTCGAGCATTAATCGTCAAAAAATCGCTAAATATTGTACACTATTAGGCTTTTTTGTAATTATTGTTCGCCAGTGACATCTGATTAATAATATAGAAGTACATTTGTTAGAGGATATGCGAGAAAGTTTCGGGGAGACTACTACAGCTGGTTTACTTTCGCTCTTTTATGGTAAGTAAACATGCATGAAATTTTTATCTCCAAAATGTTTCACAATAATTCGTTTCTCTTTACATTAAGTTTTTTCAGTGCAATAAGATTACGAGATAGGATTAATGGCATTCAATCAGAAGATATTCTTTTAATTCGGTTCTCTATACTTACTAGCAATTACGAGTTAGTTCTATCTGAACTACTTAACCGAACATTTAGTAGATTAGCGAAGTCATAGTTTTTGTACTAACGATCTAACAGGGGAGTGTTTTTTTTTTTTTTTTTTTTTTTTAGCAAATGTTCAGATTCCAGTTTAGGGTATTAGAATAATCACCTAAAAATAATGCAGAATATCTATCAAAGGATTAATTTTTTTGTGTTTTTAAATACCAATTTATTCGTGAAAAGGGATTTAAATTGAATCGCTAACTAAATTTCAGATACAAATATCCTGATATTTATTCATTCGTGAAAATCAGGAAGCTCTTAATAGCTCATTAACGGTGCTTTTCAAATGCGTCGTCAATATATCTTACAACAGTTTATTTCACATGTTGGTCCTTTAGTTTTATTTGGATGTGTTTACGAACTGTTTAGTTTCTAAATAATTGCCGAATGTCTACTGGCTTATAATAAAATAAATGCAATAGAATTTGGATAATTCGAAAGTTTTCCGTTTGAATTCACTGGTAATCCAACTGCTGAATTTCCAATTACGAATTTTAAAATATTGTCAAATATTCGAATATAATTTGAATGTTTCGATGTTAAATTTAAGAATTTTAAGATTTTTTTTAAAATTTCTGAATTACTTTCGAGTCACAGGAATTTATTATTTTCGAAACACGTACATTTATCAAGAACATTTTGTGAGAGGAAGAAAATATGTTAATTGAAGAACTGTTAATTAAAACTATTTATAAAAGTTGTAGTGCATAGCAAATGAGAATGAATCAATTTGATTTTTTTTATCTCACACTTCTACATTAATTTTTAATTTTTTTATATCACACTGAACAAACATATAATTATTGCAATGTAAAAGCATATATATAGAACTTTTATTCCTTATTATACTTTTTAGTAAAGAATAAAAGTCAATTCTAAAAAAATTTCCAAAATTTTATCCGCTTTAAGCTAGAATTTCTTTCTTAATGGAAAGAAATATTTTAAAGAACAAGCTTCTCTCCATGGAATATCCAGTCATGTATCAAAATTAAAACATGTAGATTTTTTTTTTGCGCTTACAAAACGAATCATTTCTCATGTCTGTTCTTTTCCAATGGTTACTCAAATTAAATATTTAAAACATTGTCAATTTTAACATAAATGCCAGTTTTGTCTAATTTTAACATACCCGCCACTGGTAACAGTTCCATACCACAAATACAGGACAAGTAACTGTTATACTAACTTAATTCAGGGTTTACAACGCGCATTAGTGGTGAAATGTTTGAAAATAAGCTGTAGCCATTTCATTCCTAGCGATTTTCGTGGGAAAAAACTGTCCATGCCAGATAGAATACTAGTGAATGAGTACACATGAAAAAATAATGCAAAAGTCAATGAATATAATTTGCATAAATAATATATTAAAAGTAAAAAACAAATACTGGTTTTTTTTTCAGGATTCTGAGACTCGCACTTTTTGACTCTGGAATTCTTTAAGGGATTGTGTGAAGAAAGATAAGAAGTTATTATGTCTCCTACTTTCGTGAATAATCTGAGTTCACCCTATTGCTAAATGTAAATATCTCCTCCTTCCAAATTTCCCCTCACCCGTTTCTTGCCAAAATAAATTCTTCCTGACGCATGCGCAAAAGCGTTGAGAGTTTTGAAATCAGCGAATGAACAGTATATTAGCGTTTTTTGGAATGTTTTGCCAAAATATTTTAATTTTATTTTCTGCAAATGTCTCAGAAGTTCTATTGGTTTGATAGTTAGATAAAATTTTAAAGATTAAAAGATATAAAATATTTGTCTATTAAATTGATGGTAATTCAGCAGG
This sequence comes from Argiope aurantia, assembly GCA_026543865.1. NCBI lineage: Eukaryota > Metazoa > Arthropoda > Arachnida > Araneae > Araneidae > Argiope > Argiope aurantia. The sequence continues at coordinate 1,195,826 of JAPMOR010038835.1, read as the reverse complement.
AATTATTCCTGGGCTTTCAAACAGAAGTAACTTCAAACAGAAATAAATACTAATGAATAGCTTATTTTATTACCTTAAAATAAAAGTACGAATCGATAAATGAAATAAACTGATTAAAGTTAACACACACATACACAGACACGAGCGCACGCACGCACAAACTGAATATTAATTAACTGAAAAGACAAAGGCTGTCAGCTCCATTTTTTAAAAATGAAAAGCAAAATCATTTTTTTTTTCGCATATAAGCCAAGAAAGATCGAATAAAATAATAATTATTGCTTTTTGTTAAAAAAAAATAAGACAATGAAGAAAATTCATCTCATTGTCTGGCACTGATAAATGGTTAAATGGTGAACAATGTACTTGTTAAAGCATTAAATTAAGTGAAATTATGAGTGTCCCCGATTATTCTACCAAATGTGTTAAAAATGTTTATTCCAGAGAAATAAAAAACGTGCACTCCACAAAAACTGCAGAGTTTGTTTCGTTTAACCCAGTCTTTAAAAGTGTTTTTTTAACAGCATCACTCTTAGGCAGGGAAAGCTTGCTTTGGTGTAAATGTTAGATTAACAGTTTTAAGAGATATAGTACTGGCATTAAATAAGTGGCGGATAAATACAGTATGAAGCAAAACAAATTTACTTTTCTAATTCCCCAAAATTAGAAACTGCTTTTTTAAAGATTTAAATTAAGTGTAAAGGAAGTAAATAGATGTTTCTGAAATTATTTATATGTTAACGAAATCATCCATGCTCTCAAGTAGTCAAATTGATATTTCATATTTTAAAAATGAAAAATAACAGTTTATTACAGCTCAAGTCTAATTCGGTATTTCAATTTGATATTGAAATTCTTATATTTCCTGGAATACACCAAGAACATTATCTTTAAATATTATCATCAAAATAACATTTCCTAAGATTTCCTGCCGAGTTTTGGGTGATTAGCTCATTCATCGGAATACATAGATGCTCATTATGTTTAATAAGATCATTATTTATTTCCATTAATAATAAGTAAGAAGAAATAAAATTCATTTGTTTTGATGATTTGTTGCTTTAATGACAGCTCGTTTGATTCTCTGATTGTGATGTCCTTAATGATTGTTTTAAAAACAACTTAACGAGTTAAATTGGCAGGTACTGCGGCTTCTTCCATACGTTTTATTTTTGCACTATTTTTAGTGTTTGAACAGCGTTTCATTTTTAAATATTTCCGTTGCTGCTATTCTTAAATATTTCATTCATGAAAGAATCATATGTTTGATTGATATCCAATGAGCACTTTTCTTTTCTTTCGAAAACACAGTGAAGCGTTCATTTTGCCCCTTGTACATGTGTTTTTTATTTATTTATCTTTTTTTAAACATCTCATTTGTAAAAGAATTATATGTTTGATTGGTATCAAATGAGCACTTTTCTTTTCTTTCGAAAACACAGTGAAGCGTCCATTTTGCCGCTTGCTCATGTTTTCTATTTATTTATCTTTTCTTTAAACATCCCATCTGTAAAAGAATTATATGTTTGATTGATATCAAAGGAAAACTTTTCTTTGCTTTCAAAAACACAGTGAAGCTTTCATTTTGCCACTTACACATGTTACATTTTATTTATCTTTTTTTACAAAACGATATCCTTTTCTATATCTTAGTATGTTTGTTCAAAAATTATGTATTGATTTATATAAAAAATACAGATATATTATTTTTCTGGAGCATAAAAAGAATGGCGTGCTATTACGTTGCTTTACTATAAATGCAGTCATAAAAATTCGCTCTAAAAATACATAATTTTTGAAAATATATGACAATGCTATAAAACCAAGTACTTTAATTAATTTACAACTTTTCTCAGAAAATATTGTTAAGTATCTTGTTTGTTTATTCAGATCGTCATTTTAGTACAAAAATACACAAGGTCTATAAATGACAAACTAAACAATTTTGAATTTTTAAAAGCTGAAGACGATGCCTTAGCTGGCACTGTATAATATCCTGTGTTTCTGATTTATATTCATGAAGATTTGTGATGAATCTTCCCCAATTAGCTTAAGATCTTTCAAATACTCTTTCACAATTCTGTATTGAAAATAATAAAAGTAAACGTTACTGTAAAGTTTTGTTTGTAAAGGTTACTATCAAGGGTTTAGAAGTTAGGCGATTTCGCACATTCGTCAGATGCTGAAAACGAATCTTAGCTGACATCATATGTCACAATGTGCTTCGATTTACATTCATGTAGATTTGTAATGGATTTCAGCCAATACGCTTACGAGCTCTCAAATATTTTCACAATTGTGTATTAAAAATGATAAAACCAAGCGTTACTGTAATGTTTTGGTTCTAAAGGTTACTGCCAAGTTTTTATTGATTAAGCAATTTTGAACTTTCGTCAGATGCTGAAGATGACGTCTTAACTGACATCGTATGCATCATGTGCTTCTGCTTTCCATTCATGTTGTTGTTGTTTCTAATGGCACTTGTCATAGACAAGCCCACTGACTTTAGAAGTCAGTGATTTTAAGCCAAAGGTGCGTTTCTTGTTTTTTCAGTAGCGCCATCTAGGGCTAAGAGTACAACTTAGCTACACACACGTCACAACCTTTTTTATGGGGCGGACTTCATTCGTATTCATCATGTGCTTCTGCTTTCCATTCATGAAAATCTGTGATGAAACTCAGCCAATAAGCTTACGAGTTCTCAAATATTTTCACAATTCTGTATTAAAAATAATAAAAGCGGGAGTTACTCTAATGTTTTGATTGTTAAGGCTCTGTCAAGGTTTGACAGGTTAAGTAATTTTAAACTTTCGTCATATGCTGAAGACGACGTCTTAATTCTCACTGTATGCCATAATGTGCTTGGAAATCCGCCTATAAGCATAAGAACTCTCAAATGTTTTTACAATTCTGTGTTAAAAATGACAAAAGCAATCATTACTATAAAGTTTTGTTCTATTAAGTTGTTAGTAATGCAAAACTTATCACGGAAAAAAGTTGCCTAACCGTTTTTAAACACCTTTATTTAATGTAGTTTTATTTTTATTTTAAAAGATGTAATTATAAAACTGGTTTTGGCCCTCACTACAAGCAAGAATTGAAATTTTGTATATTTGCATATTTTTAATGATAATATGCTATTTTAATATATATAGACTTTATTATCATTATTCATTAATTAAATTAAATTTTGATTTCGTGCCTGCTGCGACATCTGATGGTGACTTTCAAAAACAATAGACTACAACATCAAAAAATAATAATTAGAATAAAGACACTTTGCTATTTATTACAAAAATAAGAATGTGATCTTTTAAAAATATGACAGTGACAAATTGGTAAGATGGTATGATGACAATTGGTTTTATGACAAATTGGTATTATTCTAAGTGTGTATATTCTTTTTTGGTTCAAAACCATAAATGATTAATGGACATGATGATTCTTAAAGGATGGTTAAAAGTCTTAGAAATACTCAAGAGTAGTTATTATTAGGGTTTATACAAAAAAAAAAAAATGACTTTTTGAAAAACCGGTTTTCGAATTCAATATTTACAAAAAAAACCGGTTTAGCCGGTTTTCGAATTTTTGTCAAAAAATAGATTAGGAAAAATATTTTATTTAATTTATACAAAATAACAAAAAACGAAATCAATATCAAAGTCGAAGCTAAAAAATATATAAAAAATAAGGATTACATATACATATTACTTACACAAAATAACGATAACTCAAACAAAAATTTCAAATAATATTTATATTATTTTCACTAATTTTTATTTCTTCTAAGAAAATAGGATTTTAAAAAACATAAAATATCCACTGAACGGTGGCTAAGTCTTGTTCTTATTTTGGACACAATATTGTCTGAAATTGAAAATACTCTTTCACTAGCTACTAAACTTAGTTTTATAGTTTTCATGGCATAAAATAACAAATCTAAGTTTTTTTTGTTCTGTTATTCGTTGCCACAAATAATGAAAATTCAGCGTTCAGTGTCTTTGGATTTGTAAGTTTTTCTTCAGGGTCTTCAAGAAACTTATGAATTGACTTTTCCATGGCTTCTTTTTAAAAGGTATTACTCTGATGAGTAATTTCTTCGATTTACTCTTCATCAGAATCGGTTTCCACATAAGGATTTGGAAATATTCTAGACAGTATCTTTCCAGATAACTTAATAATTTCGGTTTTTGAAGCTAAAGAAAGTACCCTAGATTTCTTTGCTTTATTAGAAATGTTTTGTAGATTTTGCAAATACAGCAAAAGAATTGCTAATTCTACTTGTCTTCTTTCTTGAATTCGTTCTTCTAAAGCATATAATAATTTCAAACTTATTTCTGTGATTAATATTTTAGTTTAGTATATATATATATATATATTGAAAAAGAGGAATATACAGACGTTCCGGAAAACCGCTTTTCTTAATTAAAAATCGATTTTCAAATGTAACAAATTTACTTTAAAAAACAGTTTTTAAAACCGAGTTTGACAAACCGTCAAACCCTAGTTATAATAAACACTAATATACACTGGTGGGCAAAACTTAAGCAACATATATGTTTTTAGCCATAACTTCACGAGAAATCATCTGAGAGACATGAAATTCAGAAATGAGATACAGCATTTTGTTCTGAAAGAATGACGAAAGCATAGTTGCGCAGAAATGAATACAATGCATACAGTATGGAATCAAACAAAAAAAAAGGCTTTATTGAACTCATAGTATCGTTACACATGATTGTCTGTCCAAGAGGAAGAACAGCAAGCAGATGTTCCTTAGTATGGGATATGCCCTCCCCTTACTGCAATGGTTGCTTCGCACCGTCTCCCTATACTCAGCACCAGATTGCCCAACAGTTCTTGAGGTAAGAGTGCCCATTCCTCAATCAGCATCTGTTTAAGTTGTCGGGTGTTCCCAGGAGGATGTAATCGTGCCGCAAGGCGTCTCCCCAAAGCATCCCACACATGTTCTATCGGATTTAAATCAGGGGAGCACGCCGGCCAATCCATTCGAGTGATATCTTCACTTTCCAGGAGCTCCTCAACAGCATGAGTCCTGTGTGGCCGTGCATTGTCATCCATAAAAACGAAGTCTGCTCCAATGGCACCTCGGAACACACGCACATGGGGAAGTATCACCTCCTGACAATAGCGATCTCCAGTTACAGAACCTCAGTCGAAAACGTGGAGCTCAGTCCGCCCGTTCATCATAATGCCTTCCCAGACGACAACTCCAGGACCACCGAAACGGCAAAAAACATACCTGTTGCTTAAGTTTTGTACACCAGTGTATTTCGAGTTACAAATTATTCCGAGTTACTATTATTTCGAGTTACAATTAAGATGGAATCTTGAATTATTTTTCTATTAAATCAATGATTTATATCTTGATTTATAATAGTAAAATGATTATAAAAGTTTGAAATACTCAAAATAGATGTTAATTTTGCAATTTAAATAATATAAATTGATTGATTAAATAATAGTAAAAAGATTATAGCTTTGATAAAAGTTTGATATACTCGAAATAGCTGTTAATTTTGTAATTATAATACTCAAAATAGCTATGACTATTTTTATTAAAAATTCACCACCATTAACTCTAAGCAAACATACTTTTAATAGTTAATTTACTGTATTTATCCGATTAGCTTTTTAAATTAGTATTTTTCCTTTTAAAAACATGATAGCTTTTAATGATGACATTTTAATAATTTAATTCACATTGAATGGTTAAAACGGATTAAAAATTTTAATAATTTTACTGCATAAAAGCATTGTTAATAGAAACGATATCTATTGTCAGCAACATTCAATAGATCTGATTTAAACTGTTGTGAAAAACGTTATTAAAACCTTATAAAAATTATTGTAGAATTCACTAGCTTATTTATTGGGTTTTATCGTCCTCAACTGCATAAATTGTCATATTTCTGAAAACGAAGTTCTAAAATGCTTGTTAAAATTCTGACAGATAAGAACTCTTCCTGGATTTACAGAAATACATTTATTTCTATGAGCAACAATCATACCAATTTGCATTTTATCAAAAATAAAGAAAGAAAGAGATTTGTAATAAAAATTAAATTTTTGACTTTTATTTTCAAGGATTAAATGCTCAAAGAAACGGTTGGTCCATTAAGAGGCAAAATCCAAACACTTAACGAAATGTTTTTGCATTTTGTTTTCGTTCTGTATTCGACGTGTTATTTTTAAGAAATATTTTTACTTACTTTAAGTTACAAAACTTTTTGTTTTATCTATTCGTTTGAGGCGCTAATCTCACTTCACTGAATATAAATTGCCGGTAAATTTTTATGACCTCTAATTAACCCTTTTTTCTATTGATGTTTCAATTTTGGCTTTCTGTCCTACATTTCGTGTGTACTTTCAATCTAATATTTTTCTCTGAATACAAACAAATTGCTTAGCCTATTTCAAATCAAAGGCAATTTATAGAAATTAGTGTTAATTAGGGGCATGTTCCAAGGATTACATAGGAGTAGAAATCTCTCTAAATTAAAATAGGTTTTATTTACAAAAGGCCGTTTATGCATTTTTTGCATGTTTTTTTATAGGACACGAAACAAAAAACCAAATTTTTGTTTAATGACCTTTCTTGTTTGTCCTGGTTCCATATACAATTTCGTTCTGAACTAGGTTATTTGAATTAAATCATTATATTTCTGTCTTCTATTATTTTCGTGGAAATCCTTAAGTGACCCATATAATGTAAAAAATTGTTTGAGCTAACATATGAAAAATTTGTAATAAATAAAATGTTAGCAATTGCATTGAAGAAAATAGTTTGCTATGGAATTATCTTTGATTATATAAATTTATTCTAAAATAATCAAGAATCTATCAAGAACTAACATGAATTGTAATTATTATTTATGCCCTATTTTTGATTAGTAGTTTTTTCAAATAATTCTTAAAACAATTTAAAACTATCTTATTCCATGGAAATGGATTTTTAGTTCAGTGTTCTGCGCTGATTATCATTGTACCTCCGCATCAAATTGTGGATTGTTTTTGTAATTACAATAAGTATTATTAATTGGAGTTGATAATGCAATCTTGAATAAAAGTACATGCCAATTGCACTCGTAGTTAAAATAAACTATTTGAACAAAATGCAAGCGATATTCTGTTTTTTTTTGTAGTTATGAAAAGTTACGAATATGGTTTCATTCCTGGTATTATTTCCCTAAGTTATGGTAATTCCCTGGTATTATGATTATTCCTGGTATGGTTTCATTCAGTTTTTTTAAAAAAATATTTGGCTTTATTTATAAACATTAAATCGAAAAGTGGTGAAATTTCATTTTACAAAAGTCAGTTTAACACGTTTGTTCTTTTATTTATTTTCTAAAAATAATGTGAATCTATATTCTTTCACAAAAATGCCCTTATCCTCGGAAATCTATTTGAATATACGAAATAAATATGTTTAATACACTGTTGTGAAATATCACTCAAAATAATACTTAGGTGGATAATACATACAATAACTTTTCCTATTTGGAAGTATATACAGCTAAAACTAATGAACAAAATGAAACCAAATTTTCTACTCAGAATATGAAAGGCAGGGAAAGATGAATTCCGATTTTTTTCTTATCAGATAGTACCGATGTTGCATTTCGTTCACAGGAAAGCGCGCATTGAAGATGTTGTACGGGGCCAAGGGTTAAAAATTTGATATTAAAAAAATATTGGTAATTGGTATTGGAACCAAACGTGAATTTGGCGTAAAACATTTGGCGGAATTCTACATTAGTTGGCGATTTTTCGCTTGGACCCGGCTAACGGAAAAGTACCAAAATATTTTCTTTGAGTTTAATTCTGTATGGCATTCATTTCTGCATGTGAATTATTATCACTTGAATATTAGTGAGATTTTGCATCATGTATTATCGGTATGTTCATTGTGATCCATCTCCTTTCCATTACAGACAAAATCTCTCCAATCTTTGATTTTTCTGAATTATAATAAGAAAAAAATATTTTATGGACTTCGTTTCCTCACGTCTTCCACAGTTTTTATATGTGTTACGGCCAAAGCCCGAAATCGGCCAATTCGAGTTTTGGCCAACGTTGCTGTAAACTTACCGGCCAATGTCCGATCTTTTCTTGATTTCGGGCTTTGGCCGGCCAATTCGCGAAGTTGATTGGACGATCGGCCAAAGTAGGAAGAAAGAAATCAAGAACAGATTGTTTTACACGCTGTTAAAAATGAGTACTTCTGTGTACTGTTTTTTTTAAAGTACAATTGTTTCAGAAACGAGTTCAAATATAAGTGACACCGCCGAGTTAAAAATAAGCTTGTAATATATTGCCGCATTGAAGAAACACAGTCGAATCTCCATAGTCGAATGGTCGTGGCACTGGTCTCATGATCAAGAGAACTGGGTTCGAATCCTGCTAGAGACAATGCGATTAATAGTATATGTAAATACTTCATTCCTTGATTTTATGTTTTCCTTTATTTCATGTTCCAGAAGACACTGGACATTTTTTTAGTTTACCAGACAAGTGTTCTGGACTTTTCTTACTCTCTCCAGAAGAGTATTCTGGAACTTTCTCTGCTTGTATAAAAGCAGAAGTTTTGTCAGTTACTGTGTTCTGAGTTCCGTTAATAAATTGGTTTAGCTCTACCTCTTGTGTGTGTCATTGAGTTCTTTATTATATTTCTACGTGATAATATTAAAATATAATTCTGTTCTCATATTAAAGCCATAATAGAAACTATTCAGTGAACGTATATGCTGTAACAACGTGATAGCGTGAAGATTAGATTTGCGCCCTACAAAATGACGAATTATATCTTGAGCAAATGTGCTGCGTATCGTGTATGAATACAAAGGCAAATTGAGTACTCAATTTGTCAATTACCTTTAAGGATGATCCTTAGTCTTTTTCGGCTCCATAGATCTAATGTTAAAGATCCTAGATCACATTGTCTCCCGAAATATCGCTTCAATAATTATGAAATGTTTTGCAAAGGTAAATAACAAATATAAGGGCTAATTAAAACAAATATGAAAGGAAAAATAGTTTTGTTGTTAATATTATTTAAAGACATTTCTTTGTAGACGCCATCTATCGAATTTCACCTACAACATGTCCTATTTATATTTTATGCATAAATGCCATTATATTTATTTTAATTTACACTTAATATTGTTTTTTTCCTTGTAAAAAAAGTTCGTATTTTATGACTCGATAATTCGGAAGAGAATGTAATCTGGAAAATTTAGCATTAGGTCTATGGGGGCAGAAAAAGACTTACGATCACCCTTAAAGCATTTCTTGGATTACTACGTTCTTTTGCGAGTTAGCCTAGTTGTCAGCGCAATGGGCTGCAGGTTGAAAGGTCTGTGTTCGAATCCATTTGGCTCCAGCCATGTCAGTCGAGATTTATGTTTGCAAATTTAGATTTGCATAATTTCAGCAGATTTGAAAAAACACATACTCTTATTCGAATCCCTGTACGTATTAAGAAAGTGAGTACATGCATTTCTCAAATTTAAGTCTATTTTACTGGAAGCTATTATAACAACATGAAGTACTCAAGAATGAGTATATTTTACTTATTTTTAAGAATTTTGTTTTAATAGTGAATTTTACTAATTTCAAATGATGAAAACAATTACGATAGATTTAAGCATCATTTATTACAACAAGTTAAATGTCCATGGCATTTCGATTTGCACAAGTGTTGATTCTTCCAACATTTACAGATATTTGTTCCGCTCTTAGTATTGCAATTACATCTACCATTATCACATCGGGCTTTGGCCAAGAATTCCCAGCCACTTCGCGAAATGGCCACCCAAAGTAGAATATACAATATTAATTGCAAGTACTTCGGACTTTGGCCAAAACGCGAATTGGCCAGCTAATTCGCGAACTGGCCGAACTTCGGGCTTTGGCCGTAACATATGAAATTTAATTTCATTTTGTTCATTAGGTTTCTCCGCAGATGTCTTCAAACAGTGATGGCTATTTTATTTATTATTCATCAAAGTATTATTTTGTGTACTTTGTGTACAAATGTGTATTAAGCGTATTTAAAGTAGGTGACTATGAAAAATAGTCGATTTTTTTCGTACATATAAATTTTTTAAATTCAATATTTTTAATTTCTTATCAATCTTTTTCGTAAAATCGTTTAAAATTTGCTTCTAAGTCCATTTCTTGGGTAAATTACATTGATTCTTATATTTGCATTATAAGCGTTTTAATGCTATTTCTTATCTTTAAATGCCATTTCCCGTCTTTAAATGCTATTTTCTCAAATTCTAACTTTTAGCAGACTTTTCTTTTGAAAAATCTCGTTAATTGAAATGTAATGTATATTTTTTGTTCAAATTTATTTTAATATTTTTCAATATGTTTGGCAGTTTCTAGTTAATAAGTAATATGTTCATTTAGAAATATTCTAAAGTTGTTTTATAGCTTCCCAGTGCGAAAAAAATTAACATTTCATGTTATTTATGAGTCTAACCCCAACACTTAAAGAATATGTAGAAAGGCAGCTTATTTTTAGTTCAAAAATTGGTAATATATTTCTTAATCTATTTGCAAAATCTTTAGAAATCTAATCTATCTGCAACAAATCCTTTGGTAAACCTCTAAATTAGAAGAATTTTGCTTTATACCTCTTTTTAGTCGCCTCCCATCCCCTTTTCCACTTTTTAAAAATCTTTTGTCTTTATCTGTTATACTTTGGTATCATGGATGTTTTTTCAATCTTTTAGCCTTTAGATTTAGCCACGACGTAATTCATTCAAAATTTTATACAAAACTACAATTTTAGTGTCAAGATAAGGCACCAAATTTCATCAATCCAGTTCTACCCGGTTTTGAATAATCGAGTTCAAAGATAGACATATATAATTCTAAAATTGATTTTTTTTTAGGATTTAAGAGCTTTTAAAACGTAGAAAGTCATCGCATTACATTGTTTAGTAGTTCTTAAATTTTAGTTTTTGAAGACATTGCACAGAAAGAACTAAGCACAAAAGATAGTACTCGCTAATTTTAATAAGAGCTTTATTATGTATAAATTGGTACTATTTTATCTTTATTGTCAGATCTAGAACTATTAATTTCATTCAAATTAAGTAAATGCATGTTGATGGTAATTAATGAAGAATGACTTTTTTAACACTAATACCAAGGGAAATTGCAAGGACTTTTATAACCACATTATTTTAGAACATTTTGGACAGACCGCATGTGGTGACAGTGAATTATCTCTCTTAATCACAGTTAATGTGTTCCGCACTAAAAGGATTTAAAGATGCGTTTTCGTACATGTGGAGGATGGAGACTTTTATCTTATTAAAATATTAAGGCACTCTCCTCTTAATAGAAAGAGTGGCTTGATTTACAAGGGCGTAATTTCTATAAATAACAAATTACGAAAGCGCACATAATTCCATTGTTATGAAGGATTTTGTTAAGCTAGTAATCATTCTAATTACTTTTTCAGTTACGAAATAGATTTAAGAAGTAATTGAAGTGAAGACAGTTAAAGTAGAATAATTATAGAAATTTGTAGTCACAGCTCTCTTATATATATATATATATCATCTCAGATAAAATTGGGAGATAAAATTAAAATCCATATATAAATCTATTTTGACAGTTAAATTTATTTATAAAATTATTCAAATCTATATCTATATATAAATATAGATTTAAAAATGATAAATTAAAAAAGATTTGTGAATTATTTGAAATTTTATGTATTCCAATACTTATCTGAATAATAACTTTCATTAGAAATGATTTAAATTGAATGTTTAGTTAGTATAATCTTAGCACATTTAGTTGCTGTAGATATGGCAATGAATAAAATATATATCCTTTTATCGTATTTTTTTTAAAACTCCATTGTCATTCTTTAGAATAATTTAAACCAGTAAAAATCCCTTAAGAATTCGTTTATTTTGCTTATTTATACATGGTTTATTACATATGGTCAATTAAGTCTACAAAACAATTTACCAAAACAGCACCAATAAGCACCACAAACTAATATGTTTTTCTAGAAGAATGCATAAAATAAATTATAAATCATTTCTAAAGTTTAACTTGTTTCTAATTAAATACTATCAGACCAATCGGCTTTAAAATAGCAAATGCCTTTTAAGCATTTGTATTTAACTTCACATATTTTATATTTATAAAGATAGAATTTTGTAATTGAATTTTCATTCACTTTTTCCTGGCCTAGAGCTTTCAAATTTTGCAGTATTCTTTATTACCGATTAAAATGCGCCATTTTTGCATTTTCAGAACTTAATTATATAGAAGTTATTATTGGAATTTAATTTTGATACCAAACCAGTGGTGCCACTTTTTTTGTTCCAGATACAATTGATATAATTAAAAAGTAGAAAATAATTGAAATAAAAAAATTCTGCTGTTTCATAATTTTGAACTGTGGTGAGATGACGAGGACGATACCTGAGCTTATAACCCCTCTCCGAGCGTTCGTATTCCACCAAATAGACAACATTTGGAGTCGACGGATTAAACGTGCTTCATGCACGCTTACACGACGGTTTCTTTTGAGGAACCGGAACATAGAAAAGATACAAATTCACCTATGATCTTCATTGACTGGATATTTAAGTTCATTCCGAAAACTTAAACAGGTAATTTTCATACAAAAAGGTGCAACTATCCTAAACAGACTAATGATATTATTTTGATACAAATCATTTTTCTTTTAAATGCTTTTATTTAATTAAATTCATGTTTGTAACTACGAGAATTTGCAATCCATTAAACACTCATTTTCTATTGTACCAGAGTTCTGCGATTCGAAACAGATATGCATTCTTGATGACAATGCACAATTTTAAAATTTTCAAAGCTTGATTATCAATTAATCGCTTAATTTTCTGAAAAGTGCCACCTAGTAGCAAATTTGATTTAAAAAAAACTGATTGTACGATTGCCTTATAATTATAGAGATAAATTATAAATATATTAAAGACTAAGAAATAAAAATTATAATAATAAAAAAACGTTTCTAAAATGTACACTTTTATTAATGTTCTCAAATGTAGAAAATATTCAAATTATAAATATATTAAAACCTGAGAAGTAGAAAATTGTAATAATCGAAAAGGTTTCTAAAATGTACATTTTTATTTATGTTCTAAAATGTAGAAAATTTTCGAATTATAAATATATTAAAAACTAAGAAGTAGAAAATTATAATAATCAAAAAGGTTTCTAAAATTTACACTTTTATTAATATTCTCAAATGTAAAAAATTTTCGAATTATAAATATATTAAAGACTAAGAAGTAGAAAATTATAATAATAAAAAAAGGTTTCTAAAATGTACACTTTTATTAATGTTCTCAAATGTAGAAAATTTTTAAATATATTAAAAACTAAGAAGTAGAAAATTATAATAATCAAAAAGGTTTCTAAAATGTACACTTTTATTTATGTTCTAAAATGTAGAAAATTTTCGAATTATAAACATATTAAAGACTAAGAAGTAGAAAATTATAATAAAAAAAGGTTTCTAAAATGTACACTCTTATTAATGTTCTCAAATGTAGAAAATTTTCGAATTATAAATATATTAAAAACTAAGAAGTAGAAAATTATAATAATCAAAAAGGTTTCTAAAATGTACACTTTTATTAATGTTCTAAAATGTAGAAAATATTTTATTTACATTTCAAAAAATTTGGACGTCTAATCAAAGGTCCTGAAAGCTTGTGGTGCTGAAAACAATACTGTTAAGAAAGTAAATCACATATTATATCAAAGAAAGAAATTTTTTATACATTCGCTAAAAATTAATTACGAATGTTATTAAAATTCTAAAATATACTGCATTTAGCACTTCGACGATTTTTGCTTTAACTTCGGATTTTGATGAAATATTTTTTTGTGTTTTAGTACTCTAATAAAAATGCAGTTTAATTTTTTTAAAATTAGATTTATTATATATCCATAAAAGCAGGGCTGTAATTCTTTCAAATTTTATTTTTTTCATGCTTCCATCTCGGATAACGGCAACAAACAAGAATCATATTCTCGCATATTTCATCTAAATAAGCACAGTTCAACGATCGCTTGAATTTGCATCAACGATATTGATAGCTTCTTACCTAAGACAATTAAATTCTGCTACGCTTAACACCATAATTGATCCCATACATAATTGCCCTTATTAAGTCCCCAGAATAAACTTATTTCAAGAAAATGCAGGTCCCGTTTTTCTAGCTTTTCCTGAGGAAGTTCCACTCCCCCAAGAAGAACCCCTACACCTCATCCATCATGTATGACTTGTGGAGTGCAAGACTGAATTGACACTAGCAACGTGTCTCATGCTCAAAGTAACTGCAGAAGTGCCAAGTGAACCACGTGCCATACCCAGGAAGAAGCCCATGGTGGATATTTATTGCGATTGGGCTTAACACCCTCAAAGTGCGCTAGTTTATTGGGGACCGTGTCTTTCCTTGCCAGCGGAAAAGAGGGTGGCAGAATTAATGTTTGAGCTGACGTGGTGCGAAATGCACTTATGGATCTTTTCCAGGAAACTATCTGGGTGAGTTACAGAAGAATTCTGATTGATGGTGATCGATTATGGGATCGAACACCTTAAAGGCTTTCTTTTTAAGGGCGAGAGTAAGTTTTTGGAGAGGGTTGAGGGTAACAACCTGTCAATGAACCCTGATTTAATCTCGGTGTTTCTAAAAGTTTGAATTAGATGATTACAAAAGACTGCAAGGTCATATAGTCACGCTTTCTTTTTAGAATTTTTTGTAGACTTTTTAAAAGAATAGAGATAATGTGACACAAAAACACCTGTTTTAAGCTATAGTTTGATGAATTAATAATTCAGTTTCTTAATATATAAAAAGAAATTTTTGTTTGTTCGTATTTTATGTACCACTGTACTGTTCATCCGCTTGCGATAAAACTTTGCCAATTTATTGCTTTGAACCTAGAAAATCCATGTTTTTCACATGACCAGTTGTACGTTGGATCCTCACGTGTCGGACAGCCAAGAAATTTATTTGTTTTTGCTGAAGACAGAAAAAAAAAATTTTATACCCAAAAGCACTTGAATAATAAAGAAAAAATAGAAAAAATATTATTTATACTTCTCCTTTATATATCATTCAATTTCAGTGAATGTATTCATTGTCGACAAGAAAATAAATATTCTTTCTATCATTCCTAATTAAACAAAATAGCCATTTCAAATTTCAAGCAATATTTCCAAAATAATTTCTTCTGCGGCAGCAACGCGCCGGCTACCAGCTAATATCTAATCAAAACAAGGAGATCGGTTATAGATTTTCATTTTACATGAAAATCTATGATTGATAACTGGTATATTTCTAACAGTTTTAGAGTAATTAAAACTCATACTATTTTGGCTTACTTTTTACTAATTCTATTACATTTGCAGATGTAGTCAGTACTAATTGCATTTATGAACTATATCCTGAAGACTACTTCGGTTACCTATTGAAGAATTCTGATTGATAGTGTTCGATTATGTGGTCGTACTATTTAAAGACTTTCATTTCAGTGGTCAATACTAAGTTTTTAGAACTGGTTGAGGGTAGAAACCTGTCAATGAACTTAACCGTTTAACTCTCAAATTTTGTTTTTGATTTTTTTTGGCCGGATAAGTTAGATATATATGCACAGAAACCTGTGTAACCGTATAATTATATTCAAATTATGTTTTGTTTTTAAAATATTTGATATTTTTGAAAAAGGGTATCGTTATAAAATGATCTATAAAATCATTTCAATAAAAAACAAAAGATTGAGTATGTAACAGATCCTTACTATAACCTCTAAATTACATATTTATGTACGGTATTTCATTATAATATAAAACCCAAACCAAAAATATAATTCTTCAAATATACAATTCTGTTCGGACTGATAGATGAATTTCAAATTTGTTCGTTTATTGTTACGAAACAAAATCCAGAATACACACTTTCTGCTACAAACAATATTGATTGATATATATAGAAAGAACTAAATTGTCAAATATATTTTTTGGCACCAAATGGTGTACGTAAAATTCCGAAATCCCCAAATGGGGATTGTGGCTGCTAACGGGTTAATTTGAATCACAGTTTTTTTTAAGATTTTATTAGAATAATGAAAGAACATTGAAGATAATTTAATTTCTCTCTTCTTTTTCAATTGTTTTTGGCACTTTTTATAGAAAATGTGGCTTTATAAAGCTGTATTAAGCAATTAGAGGTAGGTAATAAAGGACCCATTTTCTCATAATGAAAAGCAGAAAAATTACGTCTTTTTATTTTTTTCTGTAATGGAATCCAAAGATATCCAATGGAATCCAAGCAATTTTATAATTTTGTAAAATCTCATGCTATTTCTGGTGTCATTTCTAACAGCTTTATTGCATTCGTAGTTGCACTCAATATGACATCTGTAGATCATTAAAACAGAAAAAAGTATCAGCAACATCGTATTAGGCCTTTCAATATAGAAATGTTTTTTGGTTTGAAAAAGGTAAATAAAACAATGGTAGCAAAAAAGATATATTTAGACATTGAAGTATAATCAATATCGGTATATATTGTAATTTTTTGTGCCAGTAAAAAGGGAAATAATATGCCGTTTTTGACCATAAAGAGTTTGTGTGATCTTTGAGCTCTAATACAGAAAGTGCGAGAAATGTTAAGGAACATTTGCTTCAGATTTATTTTTAATAATGATCTGTAACTTATCAAATTTAATAAAAAAGTTAGAGGATCAAATGAATCTTTCTAAGGGCAATCTGAAATCAATAGGGATTACATTTTCCTTTTTAAAATGTAACTTCCGTTTTAAATGTAAATGCTTTACCATTTTTCTGGATAATGAATACTATCTATGACAATGAAATTTTCAATACAGGTGATAATTTAAAGAATTAACACATTTTTAATTTATACTTTTTGGATCATAGACAGCTTTTATAAAATAATTCTACTTGGAAAGAGAATAATATCAATAAAAATAGCAATTTTGCTTTTTCAATAAAATAAGGTAAACAATTAAAAACACTTCTGTAAATAGATATCTTTTTAAGTCTCATTTAAATTACTTAGAATTAGGAGCCCCTGAGTTCATTGTTAAAACCTTCATTCGACGACTTAATACACGTTCTACAGAGAAAATATTCGGATAAAAATCTAAACTCTTTAGTTGCAAGAATATTTAATGTTCTATAATGTAAATTTACGTTTTAATTGTATTAATTACTTCATTCGACGATTTAAAATGTGTTCTAAAGAGGGACAGGAAATATTCAGAAAAAATCCCTACGATTTTTCGTTGCAAGAGTATTTAATGTTCTACAACATAAAGTTGTTTTAATTGCACTTGATAAAATAGAATTAACACCAAAATACACTATTTTTTAACATTTTTTTAACTGCATCTATGTGAATTGGAAAAGTCCATTTAAAAATTATTAAAATTAATATTAAAAATTATTCGAGGGTGCATAATAAAATTGATTAATCATAAAACTGTAATTACTCAGTCGAAATTTCTTTATTAAAAACTTTGTCATCTTAAGTGTAAAATATGATAAGTAAATTATTTTATCGATTAATTATTTGTTAAATAATTAATATCGATTAATATTTGTTCAAAATAAATTTTAAAAACTAAAATCTAAATAATGAAAAAATGCATCATTATACGGTGTTCAGTTTAAATACATATGTATTTTCTGAATATTTATAAAACAGTAACTTAAAAATTTGTAACATTTATTTCTGAGAAAAAAATAGACATAAGTACAATGTATTCAACCAACTGGGCCCTGTACGAAATATGTTGGTTTTATATTTAAAAAAACAACTAATATCTTTTCATAGTACATGATCACAGCTATATGATCAGGAAAAGTGTAACAATTATAATACTTTAAAATTTCTGGCATTTCTGTAAGGAATTCCGTTCTGAAAAGAATTGAAATGGGTTTATGAAAAATGAAACCAAAAAATAACATTTAATATCCAAAGAGAACAAGAACTGGAGAGGAAAATAATCCTAAAATTCCGTGACTTCTAAAAGATATTAGGGACATGCAGACCTAAACATTTAAAGCATCAATAAATAATTTGAAATTTATAGCATCAGGAAAAGAGAAAGTCACGTTCTTGGTATACACTAATGACATATCTTCGGGACCGAAGGCTTTCAGGTTCAAAACTCAATTATTTTAAATCGACTGTGGATGTTGGACTTTTCCATGTTGAATCTGACAGAGAATGTCAAATGTCTATTCATTGGAGTGGCATGAAATTTTGGTGAGCGAATGTCGACACAAGTACCTCATTCATGTAATCTAAAAGCGTTTCAAAATTTCGATGTTTCTCCCAAATTAACCCTCGTGTTGTTTCAAAACTGGAAGTTATTATAATTAAACTAATCTGAACAGAAATTTTACAATATATCAAATTTTGGACTAATCTGCCAAAGAGTTGCCAGTGTGCCGGTTCCTAGAAGAGAACGAGGAATTGATTTCTCCAGACCCAAGCCCAGTATAAATTTTCGTTTCATTTCTCAATCAAGCTCTTCTCCAGAATGTATCAACTTCAATAGATTTCATCTACTCATGCTCCCCACCGAACACCTCTTTCACCATTATAATATTGTATATAGTTACTTTTTATGTGTATTGATGATATTTTATGTCTTTTTATGTGTATTTCATTTATCTTAATAAATACTCCCTTATATCCTTTCAACCGACAGGGAATCCTAGAGATTCCAAGTTCGGGGATATTCTGTGGCGAAAGAAAGAAGAAAGAAGTATGTTTGTTCACGAGTATGTGAATGTAATAACTCAAAAATTCAACAATATAGATGAATAAAGCTTAGTTCGTGACCTTCATGTCAAAATTATGAATATTTGTTATTAAATATTTTCATAATTAGAATTAAATAATTGTCATATAATAATCCTCATAAGTATTTGTCATAATTTGAATATTTATTGGATAAAGGAAATTGGTTCAAATGTTTACTAGATTATTTTCATTGCTTTTCGAAATGAAACTAATCATATTTTTTAGTGTAGAGTGAATTAAGAAAAGAACACAGTTATATTTTTTTACCTTTGAAATTTCTATCCCTGGTTTTTGAGTGCTTATTTTCTTATATAAGCCTTATTTGTTCTTTTGCCTTCAAAGTCATCTTTTCTCAGGAGTCTAAGAAAACATCACTTTAGCTTTATGTGAAAAATTTGCTTAACTGTTCCTTTTGGAGACAACACTAGTGTTGTTTTGAGATGGAACTCGTAATTTTGAACCCTGGTCAGATGGCAAAGACGGCGCCGAAGCTGTTATTACCCTCAATTATTGTGTTATTACAAACAATTGCACAAAACTAGCATGAGGACTTCGATAATGAAAAAGAAGAGAGGACTGATCATGCAGTATATATATTTTTATATGAAAAATTAAAAAACAAACATTAAAAAAGAAAAATGAAAAAAAACTTATCCTTTTAAATGGTTTGATCTTAAATACAATTTTCGGATTTGGATTTCTCATCCGGAGTAATTTTTGTAGATAGAGATTACATTAAAATATAAATTTTATTTATTGTGCCATTTTATTTCCAGATAAATAAATTCACACAGAAGACATAAAATCTTTTGAATTTTAAGGAAAGTTTTAAGAAAATATTTTAATCCTTCATTAGACATCGGAAATGAGAGTAGAATTGAGATTTTTCTCTACAGTATATTAGATGGATGTTTTTTTTTTTAAGAGCAAAGAAATGTTCCTGAATTTTTTCTATTCAATTCAGTCACAGGAACTGAGCATTGTAAACAATTGTGCTTAATATATCTTTTATTATTAAATTAAAATTTTTAAATTCTTAATTTTTTTTATGTTGTTAAAACTGAGTGTACTTAGCGTTTTAATATTTTAGAAGTTTCTATTGTTTAAAAGCGGTTTCGTTTTTAATGTTTTTTATTGTTTATCTCTTTTTAATTCTTAATGTGTTGCAATATTTTTAGGATTGACTGTATACAATTTCTATATTTATAATACGTATTTTGAGGCTTTTAACGCTCATTTTTTACAGCTTTTATTTTTATTTGTTTGATGATCATTTTATTCATGCACTCTGGAGATTTTTCCGAAGTGTGCATATCTATTAAATAAATAAATAATTGAACCTTTTCTAGGAAGAATTATTTTTATTTCCTTTCTTTTGATAAATTTGGATCACATAATAATGTCTTTAGGAGGGATACTTAATCATAATTTAACTTCCAAAATGTATTTTTAAAACTTTTTTGGGAAGTATAAAATAGAAAGATTTGTAAAATTTTTGACTTTGATTTTTTCCGATGTTTTGCAATACTTTCTCTTTGTATTATTCGTATCCGTGAAATTAAAAAAAAACAAACAGTTATCGCGTCTTTGAAGAATTATTTCTGTTTATAATACACTCTGCTTCCTTCAATAAATGTCTTTCCGATTTTAGCCAGACAAAAATTGAAGTATGTAAGAAAAGTGAGAAAAAAGCCCTACAAAGTTGATTAAAAAAGTCTGTTGTAAAAAAAAATATTTTCACTTGCCAAAAAGTAAAATAATTTGATCTTTTCCTTATTCATAGACTATATAGAAAGGATTTAATTACCTTTTAATTTTTATCTGAAGTAACTTCTAAATCATTACATGCAGTAATTTACAATTTCTTTTATTGAAAAAACATAGTAAAGCAATTTTTCAGGAAGCATTTTCTAAGTATGAACTTTCAGTAGTAATACAATTAAGCTACCAGGAAAAGAAAGCCTTTTCTGGGTATCATTTTGAATATAGTCAAATACCTACAATTTTTTTTTCAGATTTTTATTAATTCTCTACAATTTTTGGCCATTTTTATTAGTACTCTACAATTTTTGGCCATTTTTATAAATGTTGGAGAAGACCATTTCCATCGAAAAACATTGCATTTTTATCTCATAAATATCAATTGCTAACCATACAAAGATGACCTGTTGAACATGGCGGTTTTCAAAGCATATTGGAAAGGGGTGCAAGTGAAGCTCAATAATTTTCTTTTATGCCCTATGTCATTGTACCCACTCGTTGCGACATCTAAAGAGGTTCTGAAGAATTATTTCAATTCAAAGTCGTAATTTAGTTAAACTCATCATTTACAAGTCTCAATACTGAAAATACAGAAAAAGAATTTATGCATATCGTAAAATGATAATAATATAAAAATAATTACTTTTAAATTTTACACTAAATACAACGTCAGGAATTTTTTCCATGGATATATTCCAATTTGAACTCTCTTTAAATTATTGTAAGTTTAGTGCTTTGTCAGTACATAAGAAGAACACCACACCATATCCCTGCACCTGGAGTCAAAATTGTGTCTTTATAATTTTTAGGTATTATAAAACATATCTTTCACAAAATTGTGCATAAAAAAGCAGGGGAAAAAGACGAATTAAAAAAATATAAATTTAATTATATCAATACTGAAAATCTCCAAAAGCCCATTCAACGAAACTACAGTGGAACGTTCAAGAAGTCTGGCTATCATTTTCATAAATTTCGTTACCCATTAGTTAAATATGATTGACTGAATATCCATGGTGTATGCTTTGCTCAGTAGAGACGCTCGCCTAAATTGCTTTGTGTGACAGGGAGATTCTCCGAGAACTCTTAAAGGATATCCGAGTATACGTTTGCTTAATAGTCATCAGTTAAGTAGGGTTTTTTTTTTGTATAACAACTTCTTAAGAATTAAAGCATTCCAGTATTCTGCGATACCTGATCTCGAACGATATTAGCAATGAAAGGGTTAAAATAAACACATGAAAGCTATTCTACATATACATATAAAATTTAAATACATTTTAAAAATGCAAAACTTTTCGCACATGCAAGCGAATAAGTGACCACATAGATTTCCGGCATTTTTTGTATAGAATCCGACACCATTTGCATTTATAATGACAATTACATGTTTTTCAATGTGAAGTTAAAATGCTGAAGAAAATCGAGGGTTCCACCAATTACGAAATACTGTAAATTATCAGTTTTTTAACAAAAAAAAAGTGAAAGTTTTGGATATTCAATGTAAGGTATACAAAGTATATTATTACAATGCATTAAAGGCATTAATTTGAGCAAACAAGCGAATTTATTAAAAGAGGGTCATTAAACCTTCTATGTCAAATTGCAGTGTGGTCGGCTGTCTGCAAACTTGGAATTCTTGAAGATGCATGTTTCAGCTTAAACTCAAAATTTGATTAAGTATTTTAATCTAGAAAGTATTCGATCATCCTCTATACAGTCCAGGCCTTGTTTCTAGTGATTACAACTTCTTCCCCCATTTGAAGGTCTTTCTGACTGGCTGAAGTTTAGACACTATTATGAATAATTGGCTATCACTACAGGTGGCAGTAATCTATGAAGAAAATATTCAAAAGTGAATTCTTTTTTTTCCCCTTACTTTCTTCGTTTTTATTTCAAAACAGACCTAACTGAAATTTTTTCAAATATATTTATTCAAATGTAAATAGATTTTTGTGCATTCTAAACCTGTGTAAGTAAGATGGTTTTGCTTCAAATATAATTTAGATAAATTTATCTATAAAATTAATAAAGCAAATATTTTTTACCAGAAATATTAAAAGACGGTTTTGTTTTAGACAAGTGTGTATTATATAGTTTTATAAAGCCTTTTTACTCTTGTTTTTACTTAAGGTCGTCAGTCAAGTACAGAGTACGTAATTATACATACAAAAAATCGTCTGTTCCTTAATAAGATTGTAACAGTAATTAATTTAATGAAAGATGAAGTCAAAATCAATTTTCTTTTCCTGTACCACTCAAGATTCTATTTACTAAATATTTTGATTCAATAAATAACAAAAATGGCGTAAGTTCTATGTATAAAAGATGCTTTTATTGACTATAAGGCACCTTTCTACGATAATAATTAAATGCCACATCTTATTATTATCCTTAAATGTATTTACGTATTCAAGATTCGTAAATATTTTGTGAAACACGCATACATAAATTGATATTTGAAAAGCATTTAAATAGACTAGAAATATATTTTTGAAAGTATAAGTAAACAAAAGAGATTTACTGTATTTGTGTAAATAATGGTGTTAATAAAATTTCATTAGCCAATTTAGTAGCTTCTTTCAATCTAATTAATTCTAAGAAATGATTAAAAATTTTAAAGATTTATGTAATATATTAATTTAAATTACGAATTATAGAATACATTATATATGAATTACCAGACAGAGTTTAGACAACTTTTAAGCATATTTTTCAGTGACTGCTAGCAAAATTCAATGACCTTTTATGAAAAAATATCTTTAAAGCTGATTAGAGTATATTATTTATGAGGGATTAATATAGTTATATTAACTTTCTCTATTAAAGTAACACGAAGGTTGCTTTTAAAGGATCTCACAATTCCGAAATATGGCTAGGAAACGAGGACGACACCTAAGCTGGCAATCCCTACAAAGGCTCCTGCGCCACACTAATGAGACGTTTGAGCCTCGATCTGATTCTGTGGAACTTTATTATCGGATATTTACTCATGCACATTGTATTTAATATAACAAAACAATTTCTGATGATGGATTGGTCTTATATAACAAAACAATTTCTGATGATGATTGGTCTTATACTAAAGGACATACTTTTGACTTAAAATTTTAATGATATTTTGGGAAAAATAATGCCGGGTGTAACTTTAAATAAAGCATTGAGAAGCAGTATGAAATCAGTTAAATAAAATTAGTACGCATTAATGAAACAGAATTTAGATCTATTTCCCTTAATATCTTTTCTTACATAATTAATATAAATATATTAATTTTACCATTCTCTGTCCCATCAATTAATTCTTATTTTAATCTCCTTTCATATATAATATATTCTGAATATTTTATTTTTATATCCTTTGGAATTTGTAAGGAATATCTCTAAATTCATAAGTAAAATGACCATGTTGAAAAGATTTATATTATATTCATAATGGTAACATTTAAACACTGAAAAAATAATTTCACTGAATGATATTAAAGAAGACCAACTGTATTCAACGAATACCCAAAGTATTAAAAAGCATATTTTAATTTAGTCTATCTTTATAAACGCAGGATGATAAAGAAATAAGAAAAAACTTTAAATTTAATAATTTAGTAATGCTACAAGAAAGATGGCGTTTTTCTGGAAAATATAGAAATTAATATGATTCATTTTTTCATGAAATTAAACTTTATTTATGAAAGTTTGCAACTTAAGTCATCATATGGCTCTAAAGTTGTCGGAGTGAAGCGTTACGTAAAATAAAACAATGATCGGAATCATGATTCTTCAATGTTCAATGTGTCTTCCTCCATTCAGGAACACAGTTCCCAGAAGTGAAAAAAACCCATGCTTTTTCACAACAGTAAGCAGCATTTATATTGCTCATGTTATAAGACCATAAAACCGCATGCTTTTTCACAACAGTAAGCAATATTTATATTGCTCATGTTATCTTATGTTATAAGACCATAAAACCGCATGCTTTTTCACAACAGTAAGCAACA